>JAAGNO010027688.1:0-10492 GCA_033439905.1 Ceryle rudis
TCACCCCCCTTGTGCTCCAGCCCCTTCCCCAGCTCCGTTGCCCTTCTCTGGCCACGCTCCAGCCCCTCCATGTCCTTTTTGGAGTGTGGGGACATAAAGCATCATATCAAACATTTCTAGCATGAAATTGAAAGAAAAACACTTCCTAAACAACTAAAAGAAGTTTGTCACATATGCCTGCAAAGAATTCTTGTTAGGACTCTTCGAATGAGGGATGAAAGGGATTTCAGAGCTAGTCAATGAAATTTTAACGCAGCTTCAATATTTACATCTGCTGGTGAACAGAACTTGCTCACAGAAAGATTGAAAATGTAACAATGACACTTCATAGTCCAATATTTTTGTTTGCCACACAGATAAAAAATGTGCATATGTCTGCAAAAATCAGTTCAATCTATCCTCACTGCCTCGTGTCTTACAGAGCTGGGAAAACGGGTAGAAGCTACAAAAAGTAGTGAAAAACCCAAGTTTGATCAATTCCGAGGGGACACACTTGTAAAGATGAGGCACTCACCCACACCAGAAAGGAAAAAAAACTATAGTTCTGTACAGGAAAAAAGGTTTTGCTTATGGATTTATTAAATTGTTAAGAATTCTGTAGTTTTGTAGATGAAAGACCCCATGGATGGGATAGTTCGGTTTTAGTTGTGTTAGTTGAAGAGAAAAAGCCCTTTAAAAAACAGCTTCCAGAAGGCAAATAAATATGTGCTGATTTTTTTTTTAAGAGAAAGATGTTAAAATCATGAGGTCTTGAGGACTGGAAATCCATAAAGAGAACTGAACAACTGACTTAAAAAAAAACAATAAAGGCAAAAAAAAAAACCCGTGTAAGGTTTCATCTCAACCACTTCACTGCACATCTAAAGGCAAAGATAGTCCCTTTGTATACACTGCAGTTGAACGATCTGCTTTCTGACAAGACAGACTCAAAAACCTGCCACACGATACCTCGGACCACTTCATCTAAACCAGCTGAGAAATCATACTAGGAGAGACGTAAACTAGGAGAGATGCTGAAATACAATTCCCTTTCTGTGAGACTCATTTGAGTGCTGAAGTAAAGATTTGAAGGCATTAAAGAACCCTGTGATCCGGCGTTAATCTTCTTCCCCACAGCTCCTGCTGCAGATGTTGACAATTACTCTCCAGATTTGAAGTTGGAACTAAAGAAGCCAATTCTGACTGGTGTCAATTCACTCTGTATATAATGTTATTGGTCCAGGACATGCCACCATCCTGGAAGTTCCTCTCTTACAACAGATTAGTTCTCATTTTGACACTATTAAAACAGGATGCTGGAAGTTGCAGCATTGCAACTTATCCCTGTTGTGCCAACACAAGGGAACACGGCTCGGAAATATGGACTGCTCTGTAAAAGTTTAGGGCTTTAACTTAAGGAGCTGCCTGTGACATATCAAGAGTAGGAATGTACTTTCAGTTCTTACACTGAGAACACGTGAGCAACACAGACCACAAAGAAAGAAGGAGCTGATCCGGAGCTTTCAGGGCGATGTATTTAGAAGGCATTAAAAGCTGTTGAAGATTGCAGGACAGCACAAGAGACACTGCAGTCTAGAGAGTGCAACCTCAGCCTCAAATTGTGGGACTGCAAAGATCAAGGGTCTTGGCAGACACCACAGGTTCAGTGATTCACTGACAGCTCTTAACTCCCTGTTCCCAGATGTGAAAGTATTGGCAGAACCAGCCGAGAAGCAGCGTATCATTGATTCCGCATTAAGAGGCTGCAACATCCGCCAGGATACAACCCACTCAATGCTCAGGTTCCTTTCAGTCTCCCTCCGAGAAGCCCCACAAACTGACGTCTGTGCATCCAGCACAACTGCCAAAGAAACCAGAAGGCGATACAGCCAACCGCGGGAGCACGCTGACGTTGTGCCAACAGTCAATGCAGAAGCGACTGTTCAAAGGCTCTGTGATTTATGAGGTGGAAAAGGGTGCTCAGGATGAAAAGAGAGAAACTTTCCATTTCCTACCTCGTAGGGCACTGTAGAAAACAACACACGACACCAGGTTGGTGTACGTGTCTGAAGTACTGCGTCCCTGAAAGGAACAATGCGAATGATATCGGACAGGTAAGCAGCGACTGTGAACACAAACAACAGTGGCTAGCAACTCGGACACGGCTTACACACAGCAGTGAACACAAGAACCAGACACGATACTGGGGGACGACCTGTAGGGTTTGGGGGTTCGGAGTTTATTGAGGCTGGGGAGCACAAAGAACTCTTCTTTCACCCAACATTAGAGAAGTCCCATTGGACTGTGCTTTATTCCTATGGCAGAGGTTCATCCAAAAAAAAGATTAACCCTTTCCATATCCATTAACCCTTTCCATATCCTTTCCATAACAGAATCTGCACATTTCAGCTCCCCAATGCATAAGAAAGTGCTCTCTGAGCTTCTTACACCGATGCTGTAGACATCTCTGGTGACATCAGCACACGGCACGTGTTCTTTTTTTTTTAAACACCAACCACGGGACAAAGCAAATTCTGCTGCCGATCAACTATAACAACAAAAAGTTTGATGTACAAAGCCACATTTGGCTATCAAAGCATTAAGCAATCAGCTTGGCCAGTCGGACCGCTCTAGGAAGCCAAGAGGAATGTGTGGAAGAAATTGGAGGTGTAAAAGAGCAAACAAATCCCTAGTTAGTCTAGAGATGGAATGATACAGATTCTCAAAGTATCTTAAAACTATTCATTTCTTTAAAGCATTGGGAAATGGGAGGAGCTGGAGGGAAAATGTGCAGTATTTTGTTAATTTTGTTATGTTAATTATGTCATCATCTCTGATCTTCTGTTGATAAGTGCAGTGCTCTGCCAGGTATCTCAGGATACCACCTACAAATATCAAATAAATATTTAACCACATAAATATCAAACCAAAAGTCTTTTTTTTCTTTTTTTCAAGTGTTCAGCTGAGCGTTCGCTGAAAAACTTTGACAAAAAGCACCCAGCAGTTTGAGATGGGGAAAAGGAAGGCAAAAATAGCTGTAATCCACCTTTGCATTGTCTGTCAAGGCGGACAAAACTACCACTTCTGATTGACTTGATAGGCAGCAGCCTTGGGGCTGTCGCGGCTTCGCTCTGAAGACAGAGGCCAGCAGTAGAAAACCCCCAGGAACGGCCAGCACAAAGCACACGATGCATTCTGGCCTCTCCCAGCGCACCCAAACTCACAGCAGATGTTGAGATGAGTCGGTACTGGGGGATTCCTGGGTTTTTTTAAGGGTCTTTGTGCAATGGAACAATACCTTTTATTCGTGAGTCAGAAGGCTGGTGTACACAGAGCAAGAATTCTGTCCTTTTGCTTCACTTCCACAGCACAGACTCACCAGCACAATGTCCTCGCTTGCAGTCTTATTGCTGGCACTGCTTTTGTTCGGGTGCCTAGAGGCTTTTGTGCAGGGAGCAGCAGTACGGCATTTTACTATCCACTCCTGCCCTTGGAAAGTATTAAAATCCAGTGCATCTTTGGAGTGAGAAATGAAATGTGCTCTCCAGCAAACCCCAAAACTGCTCCTGTTGCTGGCAGCTACATTAAAACAAGGGTGTTCAAATAAAATTCCTATTAAAAAAAAATGAATTGAACTTTTCAATAGAATTAGATTTTCCTGAAGTTTTATTAGCTGGCAGGTTCGTAAACTACAACAGAAACAAAGGAGGAAATCCAAATCATTCTTTACGAGCTATAAAAAGGTACCAAAGGGGTCCAAAAAAACCCAGCACTTTTAAAAAATATTCGGTCTACAAATGGTAATTTTATCTCTTTCTAAGAGTAAATGGCTCCTACAGATTTGTTGGGGATATAAGCTCATAAAATGCAGAGTAAAATGAACTCTCTCCTAATTTCAAACAGCAGTTCCAGCTACATTGCCATCCCAGTGCAGGAGGGGATTAAAAATCCCCCCCTCCATCCACAGCCGGGTGGCATTTGCTTTTACCACGATTCACTACAGAGACCAGCAGCATGTTCCCAGCAAATGTCATCGTCACCAACTGGGGCTAAGAAGGAAAAATGGGGATGGAGCTTCCCACAGCAGATTTTCTGCTGGGAAACACCAGCCAGAAGACCTGCCTGAGCCCAAGGCTTTGCACACTCCCCACCTGAACACCATAACTCATCTCGGGTCCTGGCCAGGGCGGGTCTGAAGCCCAGTTTGGCCAATGACCTCCACTGGGTAAATCCCTGCACCTGCGTGTCCCAGGCTCTGAAAAACCCCAAGCAGGGCTACGTGATCTCATGGGCTCTCCTGGCCTTGTACAATATATAAAGGAGCAAGGAGACCTCCAGTGTTTTCAAAAACCTTCCCTTTGCCCCTTGCAGAATTAAATCACAAGGGATTATTTTGCCTTCCCTCCTCCTGTATTTCCAGTTAAAACCCTTTTCTTCACCTGCTTTCCCCAAACAACTGCCATGTAGTAATTCAGGCCACACTGCTCTCCCAGAGAGGCTGATTTCCAGAGTGGGGCAAACTGCCCCATTTTCTATAAGGAATTTTGCAGAGCAGAGTGCTTCAGTCTGAAAAGCACTGGAAAAACAGTGTTTTCAAAGACTTAATTGAATTGCTCTTGAATGGCAATACCTTTTGCACCATCACCTTCGTTCCACATACTTCTCATACCTACGAGATCACAGGTTAGAAACACCTTCCACTGCTGCTCAGCAAGAGAATCGATTTGACTGATGCTTTATAGCAATATACTAAAATATACACAGCTACTCGTGGTGTATCAGCTCAGTTACGTGTCTCCTAGAACGGCTCAGCAAGATTATGCAAACAATGGCTTTGCCTTTGGGAATTGCTTGTCATAAACAAATGGAAGAGAAATTAAACAGTCTGAGGTCAGACAGTCCTTTAACCAGAGCACAGCATCCAAACCTGTCCAAAAAACCCTCTGTGTCCCTAAATAACCAAGAGCATCTCTTAGTCAGTGTTTTAAATGCTTTGAAACTAAGTGAGAAGCTTCTAGTGGAAGCCATGAACTACCAAAGAGTGTAACTGGCCGCTCAGCAAGGCTGACACCCTCTATCTAAAGGCCTATATGATACAGATAACATCATACCTTACTATCCCATCATTAATAACACCATTAATGCTAATACAGATTAATATTTTACTACTCACCTCAGCAGAACAGTCTTCCAGAACATTCTGACCCCATCTGAAGAGTAATTCCAAGCTGCAGCTCCGGGGGAAGGTAATGACTCTGTATCAGCTACACCTGCAGCTTCAGGAGCTCTCTGGGGGGTGGCGAAGGGGCAGGGCACAAAGAGACACAGATGCAGCACGTGTTGCTGCTCCTACCAAGCCAGCCAGGGCTGGGGAATCCCCGTCCATTGCTCCAAGAGCAAACCCACCACCGAACCGAACCCTTCCTGAAGGGTAAATGCATTTATTGTTTCAATAACTGTTAAAGATGCACGAGATATCCAAGAGAAAGGGTTTCTTTGAAGTACTTTCTTAAAAGAGTGAACGGAACATTGTCGTGCTGGAAGCTAAGGGTCAGACTGTCCTAAGTACCGATGTTTGTGCTTATTCAGCAATGACTCAGCAGTGAAATTATGAGCCAGAGCTGGTGACCTGCAGGAATTCAGTAAGAGCCGAAAGAGAACTGAACATTTGTGTGAATAATTAGAACAGCTACATTTAGAAGAGGTCAAAGAAATACAATAGTAGAGGAGAAACAGAAACCCCTTGGGATTCACAGTCAGAATACAGGAGAGAAGCTTGCCCCGAAGTTGCTTATTGCATTTTCATCCTCTCTGCAACTTTTTGTACCTTTCTGTGGACCCTCTGGTGCTACAGAATGCTGGCTACTAAATAGAGCAGCAGCTGGGTATGAGCTGGCACCAGGTGCTCTTTCTCAGGAGCAACTGCGAGAGCTCCACTCTGTAGAGTCTCTGGGAAGTACCTGTAAGGAATGTAATAACCCAAATCCATCCCCAGGCCCACTGATCTCTACCTCTGAAAGTGCATTTTCACAAGTCCACTGTCATGTGCTCCATTTTCTGCACACAGAGATGTACAGTTGCTTGAGTTTGCTGCCTCAAAGTCACTTCACTAATGGCTCTTAGAGCTGGAGGCCACCTTTTTGACGGTGGAAGAAGGAGGGCACGAGGTACGTTGACGTGCATCCTTGATGAGATGTATCCCACTCACATCTTTCTTCCTTTGTGTTGAAATCGAGCATAGAAATGGAAGAGCTACACCCAGATGAGAAAATCTCATCTACATAATAAAAGATCAGCTTCACAAAGGCATTTTAATATCATCTATTCTGTGGCACTTCTAGGGCTTGGTTCCAAATCAGGAATATTCCTCTTGTGTCCAGCTCAGATTTGCTCTCAGAATTGAGGAAGGCAACCCAGACAGTTCTGCTCTTCCAATATTTGTAAGCTTCTCCTAGAAACTGGGGCTTCCACCCGAGGGATTTGCTTAGTAAAAGTTGTTTTCTGCACCCAAAGGCAGCAAAGAAGCAGTATCTTGAGATGTTTCACCATAGCAGCCATTTGGTTAGCTCTTCTGAGGAACTGACTATTCATTTTGTCAGCTTTCCAGAAACACTCAATGTAGTAACTACCACAACTGTGCGTGATGTCACTGCAACGTCCCGATACTCAGGAACCACACTACAAATCCTTTTCTTGATGAGTTTCAAGTTTTCATTTCTTAACAGGGGACAAAAAGCCACCAACGAAATCGCAGTGTCTACAACATCTTGTACATGGCATTTTGTGGCAGGGGTCATGAAATGGCATTCAGCACGGGAATGCGGGTGGTTTTCAGACAGTGGTCTGTTAACACATAGTATCGTAATTCAACCCCCAGAATTCTCCTACCGCCTTCCTGAAAGAGTAATTTCCTGGTGTGGTTTTTTCTTTTCCTAAAACTGACTTAAAATACCATTAAAGCGAAGAGACTGTCTTCAGTTTTCAGTCTGCAAACAGCATAGACCTGATTTGCTCTGCCACCCCTGCAAACCACGGTGTAACTCCGCTCGACGGCACGCTCACACAAGCAAGAAGGAATCAGATCTTCACGTTAAGTTCTCCTGCCCATCTGTCCAAGGTGAACACTGTTTTTGCAAGACCAACAACATATTACCCGGTTTGAGGCATTCTAATCAACTACAGGTTGGGGGTTTTATTGTTTTCTTCTACTTTATTCAGCAGCTATATAGTCTTCCTGTGGTTAATTAGAGAACTTACTCAAGCTTGTCTAAAGATTTTATAAATATGAACATGTTATCTCTTATTGTATCTCCTTTTCCTGCCAATTAGTCTCACAACAATTAAACTAATGAGTCTTTTTTAAAAAAAGAAAAAAGGCTGCTAGGAAACTCCCCGTTAAAAGGCAATAATTATTCCCAATTCATTCTTAAAGGAAACAATAACATAAAAAGATACAAACGCAATCCACAAGTGGCAGAAGCAGCAGGTCTTTGAAAACAAGGTGCTTATTTTACACCAGTTTAAACCCCACTGGAAGATGCGGTGTTAAACCACTATGAACGTGATCCCAGATGCAGAAAGCTGTAATCCCAGCTTGAACACATGACATTGTACTGAGGACTCCTTTGACTTCGCTTTTTGCATACCCAAGGTCTAGGTAGGTGGAACAGATCCTGGAAAAACTGGAACAAAAGTCATCTAAGGCTTTTTCTTGGTGGGAATTTGGTTCTCCCATAACTCAGCTCTACCGAGAAAAATCTCAAGTTCAAAGAGATTTTAAATAAAATAACAGAATAAAATAATCAAGGGAATTTTTGCTTAGGTAAAAGTCTCTCTTTATCCTGCATTGTCAGTGAGAGCTCCTCCAAAGACATCTGACTAAGGAAATGTTCTGCAAAACAAACTAATACCTGATGGACCAAATCCATCCTGGTTAAAGCTCAGCCCGGGTGTAGGGTTGATACCAAACCTCCGCTCCAAAAGTAGCGCAAGAAATCCTGAAGGATGGCTCTTTACCAGCACATTTTACTAACGTAGGCTGCATGGTTTAAGGAGGTGAATGAGATAGGAACAGGATAGGAAGTATGTAAAAAAACCAGTGTCAATATTTACTTGCTCTTCTACAGTTCAGTGGAGCAGTACAAAGAAAATTTAGCTCCGAGAAAAGGTAATAGCTTCACACCGAAGGCTGCAGAACTCGGTGTCTGTCAACAACAGCAAGGGCCAAACTCTCTTAGGAATCAAGAACTATTGTATTAGTAAGGATAAAGATAAAAAATAACTAAATAGAACGTAGTCACAGAGAGTTGGTGGTTGATTTAATAAAACAACCTCTCTGGTCACTTATGAGTTTGTGGTTCAAAGGATTTCTTGTGCGGCTTTCTGATGCAGCCGGTTCCGATGCGTCAGAGATGCGTTCATGGAAGTGAGACCCAGAGGTCTCATACAGGATGGCAATTCCTCTGTTCCTCACAGCCTGCAATGTCCCAGGGTCACAGAGTGCCAAGAGTATGCAATCTTTCAGACTAGGCCTAAATAGCGTTCTGATCAACTGCAGTTAAATATTTCCATAGACAAGTCAAGCGTATCAGAGAGAAGCGGCACCGGGAACTGCTACTCGCACAATTACACGTTGCTTTTGCAGAACCGCCCTTCTGATTTTACAGGGAGACAGAATCTTTCATCACTTCCTCATCTAAACTGCTGAATAGTGCCATTGTGAGACTGTTTCAGACACCGCTGTGCTCCACCTTATCATCATCATCGTCATCATCACACACAATTCTTGCATAACCCTGTTCATCCACAGGAGATGTCACCTCACTGGTGCAGTGTGGTATTCTTCCAGGTAAAATCAGCACATTCAGAACAAGAGTCTATGAAAATGTATCAAAAAAAGAGAAAAACCCAATTCTCTCCTTGATTTTTCTGTTGTATTTTATTTGCCTGGTTAGCCTAAAGCACACGGTTGGTTGGCATCTTGGTCAAGAGCATTTTTGCCCAGTGCATAGTGAAGATTTCTACACCACGGATAGTCCTGTTTCTTTCTGGGAGCTCTGCTGTATCAGATTTAAAGTCCTGGGAAAGAAAATGAGCTTCAGAGACAATCTTGACAGCAAAATTACAATGTCTAAGTTTATGTCAGCGATTCAGAGCCTGCAAAATAAACACAGGCCTAATAATCCCACGAGGTGGGCATCCTGGTGATGACTTCGCTGATAGACAATTCCAAATGTTTATAGCCTCCAGGGACTGTAAATTAGAAATATTAAATGAAAAAGGAAACTAATAGGTTCAAATTACAGTAGGGTAAGTTTAAGTTCTGCCACAGTAATCCTACCTTCCTGCTATTTTTATAATCACAAGAACATCCTATTTCATTTTCCCCAAGGTGAATGGCACAAAGACATCTGGAATAAAATGAATTTACCTTCTTTAGGACTATTTTAGCATCTTATTTTAACCCGTGAATAATAGAAAATCTCTTATCTTCTGCAGAGCAAATCTTTCTACCCTCTGTTCTACACTGCTGTGTACGTAGCCAGATACATGGTCTCAGACATACAAATTTAAACAGTGAGAATAATTTGTGAAAAACCGAAGAGCAAAAGAAAAAATGAAGTGGGTTACATGAGAAAAGTCCCGATTACAAAGGCAAACACCAACATTAACATTCCCTCAGAATGTGCATTTATGTTAATTCTTTTTAATAGATATTTCCTCACGTTTCCTTTCATTTAGAAAGCTGAATTTGAATTTGTTCTCTGCCTTTGCTCGTAGAATAAAAGTTTATCCAAATTGTCGCTCGCTCCATTGACCTCTAGAAAATAAGGGACACTGTTATTGAAATGAACGCTGACCTGGAACCAATGGCTTCTTAGTAACATGCTTCCACAGCTAGGAGAGCGTTACAGAAACAAACGCAGACG
Source organism: Ceryle rudis (assembly GCA_033439905.1). Lineage (NCBI taxonomy): Eukaryota > Metazoa > Chordata > Aves > Coraciiformes > Cerylidae > Ceryle > Ceryle rudis. Next base: position 9,909 of record JAAGNO010027688.1, read on the forward strand.
GGTTTGTAACCTACACGTAAACAAACAGTTAAACCAGATTTGTTTCAGTGAGAAGCCAACGAATGCGCTGCAGGGATGGGAAGTTGTATTCCCAAGCCTGCCACTGCAGGAACGGTATTTACCTGACAGGACTCTGTTCAGGCTTAAGTCATTTTGACAAGCCAGAGTCTCAACAGTGCGAGGTGATGTTCATGTGATTCCGTGTTTAAAGGGGGTATCACATTTTCTCAACAGTCTTTTGCATGTACGGTCATCCAGGATGGCATCCAGCAGCCTTCAGCTGGCAACGGCAAGAGTAACTCGAGGTCTCTCCCCCGAGCAACACAGTGAGGTCTCCCCCCGAGGCAGGAGGCATGGAAGAAGCAGCCCTGCATTAGCTCCGTCTCCAGATAACAAAGCAAATCTCTGCACAATAGAGACTGTAATCCTGCCCAGAGCCCTTTCTGGGTTTTCTCCTTGATAAGAAAGTTCTGCTTCTTCCTGCATGCCAGACAATCACTGCATGTTGAAGGGCAACGGAGCTGGGGAAGGGGCTGGAGCACAAGGGGGGTGAGGAGCAGCTGAGGGCCCTGGGCTTGTGGAGC
>JAAGNO010027688.1:22652-42007 GCA_033439905.1 Ceryle rudis
GGGGGGGTCGGGCTCTGCTCCCAAGGGACAAGGGACAGGACAAGAGGAACCGGCCTCAAGCTGCCCCAGGGCAGGTTCAGGTTGGAGCTGCGGAAAAACATCCAATCAAACTTACTTTGTACTTGAAATCAATGTTCAGTTAGAGTCCTTTCTACAGTTTGATTTCTCTTGACCTGAACTCCAAGACAGCCTGATGTGGGCAAGCACCAGTCGAAAGACCATTTTTAGATTCAATGATTCCTGCTGATTACAGCCCTTTGAGATGAGTGCTTGCTTACGTTCCCCAAGCTCAGACCACGTGAAGAACGTATCAGACTGTGGAGAAGACTGTGCAAAGCAGAAGATTCCTTGTATTGAGAACAGATTTTGTTTTTCTAGAAACTGAAAATATTTAATGACCACATGTATCCTGCTAGAAAGATGGTGACTGCAACTATGCTCCCGTACTGTCTGGGAATAAACCATATCAATCCTCAGGCAGCTGAGCATCCATTTCATCACCTAGAAACTTAGAGAAGTTAGTGGGGCTACTATCTACTGTCCTGTTGGAAAAGCCCCACTCTTTTAATCCAAAGGAAGGTTAGGTATGAGCATTTCTAGGAGTGGTACTGGTATTTTACAAGGTTTGCGTCACAGGCAGGGACCAGAGGAAGGAAGGCATGTAGAGCAGCTCACAGCACTCAACAGCCATTTGGGAATAACTCTCCCTCTCGAGACTGACTACAGGTAAATAAAAGCCCGTGTTATTTATCTACTCTTGAATTTAGGCCAGGACTTCAAATTTCAGAAAAGAATCTCCACTCATAGAAAAAAAAACACCACAGTGTCCTAACTGACCACAAGAGGTCAGAAACTCAGCAGTCCATCTTATTCCCCAGGCATGCTGGTTGCATTTGATTTTCTCTTGAAAAGGTTGAGTATCTTTAAACAAATTATCACTTTTCCTTTGAATTTTATTTTTAAGATATAAAATGATTTAATTTGAATGTTTGGAAGGCCTGAGTTCTGCCCTGGACTGGCACATTCTCTGTGCACCCTCAAGCTGGGGATGTCCTTCCCACTCAGCTCTTAGGTGATGCTTCTGTTCTAGCTCCATCCTGGTAAGTGATCCTCAGGAAATAATGTTTGCTCCCTTTCTTCCCCCCCCTTTTTGGCTGCTGTAAGCTCTTTGGCAAAAGGAATGAAAGTTCCCATCTGCCTGTGCAGTGAGCAGCACTCTGAGATACAAAGAAGAAATGCTTATGATAGCTCTACCAAAGGTAAAAGATCAGTTAAGGCAGAAAACACTGAAGTCAGGGATTCCCAAACTTGTCTCAGCTTTGAATTCCAGTTTTATCCGACAAATACTACAACCCCCCTCTGAATTACTGGGAGTCCTATTTGAAACTGCCAACTGTTTGAGCTGCAACTGCAAATTTGTTAAATTCTCCCTGTAATGGGAAAGCACCGTGAGAGGAGCTGGGTCCTCCCTCCCTGGAAATGCTGAGGGAGGCAAACACCAAAGTACAACTGAGAAGCATCCCTTCAATCGCTGTAGCCATTACCTCCATAATTACATAATAAATGTTTAGCAGAACCTCTACTCCCTACAACAAAAGCTACAAACACCTCCTGACAAACTACATATAATTTGCAACTCCAAAGCCAGGAACCACAAATGTAAAAGTTCCAGTTACGTAAGAGCGCTGGATAAAACATTAAAAACTGGAATATGTAATAGAAGCTGTGTCTCCTGCTGTCTGTCAGTGTAAGGGTGTTACTAAGCATTTCTGCACACCATTAATATAGAATAAGATGTTGTACTACTGAGAAATTGCTGCAGAGATTCAGATGGTAGAAAATCAGCTTCGTTCTTTTTATGCATGTCCTGAACTAATGAGTCATTGGAACAGAGGATGATGATAATAATACAGATTAACTGTTATTTTTCTGAGCTCAGTCCAAGGGTTGGAAGGTCAGAAAAGTTGACTTGCTGTAAAGAGTGGCAAACAATTACTTAGCACATAAAAAATAGGTCCGATTAATATATTTGTTCAATAAATAAGCATCTAGAAACTACTCCCGCAAGCCGAACGATCACACCACAGCCACAAAAAAAACCCCTGAACATGCTCCCAGTCCACTCAATTATGGAGACACAATTGGTAAACATGAACAAACCAGAGTGATGCAGTCCCATATCTACCAGGAGAAACTCTGCATTCATTTACCTGTCGGGACAACTTCAGATATCCTTATTTCCTAGCAGAGGAGGATCTAGTAGGATGAGAATTAAAATGACACGGTGCTACTCAAGCATAAAGCTTCCAGATGTTACAGGATCCCTGATGGCTACTCCTGACACTTCATGACAAGCACAGGAGACCATGCTTCCCCACAATGGGAGCAATGAGTCCAGTAAAACTGCCCGTGACTGCCCATTCCACCTGGGTAGTAACGGAGGTGACACTGCGAAAGGACCTGACGTCACAGCAATGTCTGGGGGTCTGGGGAGCTTTTATCTTCCACTACATTGATCACAATCATAGAGCACCAGGTTGGAAGAGACCTCAAAGGTCAACCTTTCCTGCTTGTCTCCTCACCATGTGAGCAACCTGCTCCTGTTCCTCTTTCCTTTTCCATACCACACTGAACGGGTACTTTGTTCCCTCCTCACACAACCAGACCACACACAGCTACAGAACAAACCCTGCATTTTGGAACCCCGTTTCTCAGATATACCACACAGTCCCTAGCCCTTCCCCCAAGACGTGCAGCAGGTGGTATAGTGCCTGGCTTATTCCAGCAACAACCATCTGCCCTCTGCTTACAGCAAAAGGAGGGGGTGGATGTGGAGGTGACTCAGCTGAGAAAAGCAAGTTGAAATCCTCCTGAGCTTAGAGCAGTTCGAGTATGTTTTTTTTTAAAAGGACCATTGCCATGATGAGAAAATAGAACTTAAAGAACTTGCTTTGACAAGTACTTGTCCCAGCCCTCAACCCCGTTCCTGGGGCTTTGCTGGCTGCTCCTTTAAACTGAGCTGACAGAGGCTGAGGCTCAGATTTACACTTCTAATTTTTCTGAACTACCTAACTGGCAGAAAAGTGACCCTGAAAAAAACCCACAAAACCAGCATGACTTGAAATATAATAGCAAATGATTTTTTGCCAGTACAGCAGAACTATTTTAAGCACTGCTTTAGATTATACCCCCAAAAAATAACTCTCTTATGTAGGCTACTGGTAGCTGAGTGTGACTAGAGCTATCTTGGCAAACCTTTTAAGGATTACTAAGCTCTGAGCTAGGAACGGGTATTTTCTATATACTGTGTTGCAATATGGGACCTGCAAAAGCTGTTCTGCTTCTGTTGGTTTCTTTACAGTGTCACCAGAAGGAAGCAAAAATAGCTCCCATCTCCTCTGTGATAGAGCAAATGTGCAAGGAAAGCAATTCTGTTCTTGCTTCATCCTACTGTTGAGCTCCTCTAATCACCCAGAGTGGAAGGGCGTCGGGTTTTTTTTCTTCCAAAAGGGCGTTAAAGTTGCTTAAGATGTTCCTAATTATTGTCAAATGAAGATCAGTTCAAAATAACATGCCTTTCTTTTCTTTTTCTCCAGAGAGAGGAGCACAAGGGAACCATTTCCCGGGTTGTGCACTCAAGTTGTGTTTCAAAGCTATAAAACATCTTCATTTGACAGGATCACCCCCCAGTAACTGTTTGTGCAGAATAAGTAATCGCATCGCCTTGATGCACAACTCTATTTTATGATCTCGGCATACAAAGTCACGGCCAAAGGAGCACACGAAGAAGCTCACGCTGATTATTCTAGAAAAACAAAAAGATGCAACAGTTCTAAAATGCTGTATTACCAGCTCAAAGACACTGTCAGAAACCAGAGTCTGCTTAGACCTTCAACTGCTGGAACTGGAAAGAGAGGAAGAAATACTCGAGTTCTAGTGACACACAAGTAAAACTACAGTACGTGCCCAACCTCCTCGCATAAAGAGATCATGGGTTGCTATAGATGCTGCTTTTCTAATGAACTTCAAAGCATTCCCTGTTAACCAGAGACTCAAAGACTGCTGGACCTCTTATACTGTTCTCTGGTCTAATGCCTACGAATGGAGGCAAACAGAGCATCTCTTTTCTCTCTTCCTATTGTGTACTGACATTTTAGAGAATAATTTATAAATAAAAGCCTCCCCCTTTGATGTTTCAGTAGATCTCTGTACAGACCTGCAGGTCTCTGGGTTGAAGTTTCTCCTCCCTGATCCATGAGGCATGCAGAATATGCAAAACCTCAGGGATCCTCTCCCAGCTGTAATCTTCTCATTTGAAAGGCAATCCTCAATTTGCCATTATTCTTTGTTAATCTACATCACAAATAAGTCTGGTTCTTTCTATTTCTGATGAAATCCCAGTAGATGAAATATTAACAAGTCTTCAGCAGGTCCTGTAAATACTCAAAACTCACTTAGGCTGCTTTATCTGGCAAGAACAAACCTTCTCAGCTGGGTTTGGATCCAACCACGTCAGCGCAGCTTGCTGAGATTCCCTGCTGTCTCATAGCAACAGGATCATTTGCTGAAAAAGCCGCACCGATCACCAGCCGAAGCATTTTTTTTTTTGCTGTCGCTTATTCGTTAGGCAAAATAAGAAGTATTCAGTGGATCTGGAATATCACCTCGACGTGCCTCAAAAGGCGAGTACATCCCCTATAGTTAACGTGTTCGTAAATCAGTGAGCAGTCACCAACAGGAGAAAGATGCAACTCTGCTCCTCTTTGTAATAGTACCGTCAGTAACTGGTGCTTAGCTGCCGGCTGGGATTAAACCACAACAGTAACATAATTAGCAATATTCATTATACTGATCCAGAAGTAGAAACTGTCTCTCAGGACCACCTAAACCTACAGGTTTAGGTCTTTATTGTTTCCTTCCCAACAATTTCTATAGCAAGGAAGCCCTCACCACGCTGGACTTGTGCGGGATTCTGCCCAGCAAGCAAAACTGCCAAGTTTTTCCTTAAAACCTACTTTAACACCTCCTCATCACACATTCCTGAGAAACGAGGCTGCTGCTAAAGACCACCATTACTGCGAGGCAAGAGAACACCTAACTGTATGTTAACTGGTGATGGAGTGAGATCCGTGTGGCTGCACTGAGATACATTCCTGTGCAGACAGAGTAGCACGTTCCCAACTCAGTCGGCAGGTATGGCATAAGCGTGATCTATCTGTGCTAATGAAAAAGTAACTTCTCAAATGCCATCCTTTGCCTCTGATTTGATGAGATTGGTAACATTTGATAGTGGAGGAATAGCTAAGAATCTCATCAGAGACTCTGAAAATCTGTCCCTGTAACACCGCACCTCGTATCCCGTCACAGAAAAACTACCAGTTACATACAATCAAACAAGGGCTTTGCCTACGGCTGGTATTTTCAATTGCTTTAACTGTTAAAATTGTTGCTGGATTATGAAAAGTGATTTTATTAAAATTTCATTAAGGAAAAATCAATATCAACACTTAAGCAGCACCGACTTTCTCTGGGAGCTCTGCAGCGTAACAGGCTGGTCTGCATGGGAGCTGGCCAGCTACGGGGTCTCGACAGGGTCTCTCCCAGCTCTGACTGAAGACAACATTTGTCTGTGTAACAAGATGCTTAACAGTTTCATTTGTAAAGAATATAGAGAGTTCAAGAGCTGTTGCTCAGGCTCTGTGGATCTAAAAGGAATTAAAAAAAGAAAAGGTTTGTCACTAAAATGAGAAGACAGCACTTTGAACGGCTTTAAGGAATAACTCTTCTGAGGAAAACGCTGCTATTTTTCCCTGCTGGTTTACAGAGCAAAACTGTATTTCAGCAGATGGCTCATTAAATTTTTGCACCATGACTGTAGCAAAAGAAAAACAAAACAATCCCAAAAAAAAAAACAACACAGCCACAAAAAACCCTCACAGCAGGAACATAGGAATAAGGTGCATTGGCTGCTTGCTGTATAATAAAAACTTTGGGGTTTTTATTCATGCATTGATCAGCAGACTTGAAATCTAAACCTAGTTTACAAAAGAATTCTCCTCGTGTTGACAAGCTAGGTGGGATCACTCGCCGATAAGATGGTATCCTTAGACCAAAGACTGAAAACAGATTCCATCTATCATTTCCAGCTAGGATTTCTTTTTCCTTAAAAACCTTCAAAAGGGAAGGTTCATGTTTTTGTTTCATACACCTTCTGCTAAAATTTGAGATCCAGGTTTGGAAATCTCAGCAGCAATCTTTATTGCCATCCACTCCATGGCCTGCCCTTCCTGTTTTCCAAAAAACAAAATGCTGTATTTATTTTGAAAATGGGATATCCTGTTGGAAGCCTTTGAGGAAAAAAAAAAAAGAAAGAACATGCTGAGCCTGGACCTCAAGTACTCCTTCCTGTACCTTAAGAGGAATAAAGAAATAGTCCTAGTTAAAAGAGGAAATACGGCAGGAAAAAACATTGGGAGTTACAGTCAGAGCAATACTTGAGGAATAAATAGCACAGAAATAAGTATAATTATATAAATGGCTATTTTTTCCATGGAAGTTCCTACACTCTGGGTATAAAGCCCCCTTTCAATATCGCACACTTGGAGTAAACCCCTTTGGCGGGAAGACGTGCGAGCCGCAGGCGCGGGCCGGACGCTATCGCATTGCTCTTCAGCGGGAGAGCAGCAAACAGAGGGTCCTTTTGCTGAATCCGAGAGATGCTCCGGTCCCCTCAGCAGCACCTTAGCCCTTCAAATCTCTCCGTATGCATCCATGGCACATACAGAGCTTTAGTTGACAAAAAAAATGTCTCGCTCTGGAAAAATCACAGCACAACCTGTACGTGGGGTCAGGCGTTCTGAACTGAAAAGGAACTGAAATAAACTCCCTGCTCCCTAATGCCAGTCGAGAGGGATGGGTTGGGTTGGTCCCTGTCCAGTAGCCCCACAGGTCCCTCCATCTGATGGCAAGGAAGGAGGGAATCTCCCTCCGTGGGGTAGAGCAGGTAGGTAAAAGGCAGCTACAGCTGTATCTTACCTGCCACAGCTCATCCGAACTTCACCATCAGAACTTATCTCCACTTTTCAGAATGGAAATTACATTACAAGAGTTTCCCAAGTCCCTGGTCAGATTTAGGAGAGTCCACAAATGCTAAGAGCTAAATAAACCCATATAAAATAGGGGGCAATCACTATTCCCAAAGCTTGAAGTCAAAAGGGGGGTCTGACATGACCGTTAGGAGGGGATATTCACATCGCAAAGGTAGCGATCGAAGAGTTATTTCATTGGACCAATCACCGTTAGTATCGAAGTCTATGAATTGGTGCTTCTAATATTATATTTAATTAATCAGCAAATTACAATTGCTAAGACTGAACCTTAATATCTCCCCCTGTTTAAAAAGTTGCTGAAGTCATATTAGGTTTGCAGCTTAAAAATTCAAGAACGCCCAATTTATCAGCATATGTGAATTAAGACTTTAAGGCAGAACCCTTGATGTTAATGAAAGAGCTTTTTTTAATTTAGCAAATTAAAAAAAAAAAAGCAAAACAAAACACTTAAATCAAAGAGACCATCTGAATTTTAGCACAGAGCGAGGATAATCAATTATCCATTCGTCCTCGTGTTCTTTTGAGCAATCGCTTTGTGCAAGGGCCTATGTGGCACTAGAAGAAATTCTCATCCGCGCAGGAAGAAAAATAAAAATAAGCTTAATAAATAAAGAAATCACATTTTTTTCTTTTTGGGAAGCTAAGAACAATAAGCACCTGAGTGGAAAATAAGTTAGTAGGATACTCAGAGGTGCTCATTCTGGCATCCAAGCTTGTTTTTAGAAGAGCTTATCTCATGTAGTGATAATCACCTTGAAACATCACCTCGATTTTAATCCCTGCTTTATCGCTCCTGTCCCACCACTACAGGGTTTTTCATTCCACACCTTTACAGATTCCCACACAAGGATCACTGCTCCATTAAGTACAACCAGAGAACCAAGGCAGCCAGGCACTTCCAATGACATCTTCAGTCCTAAAGCCCATGCAGAACCAGCAGTGCTGGTACAATAACCCTGGTGACTGTGAGATTTCCTTGGTAGGACCGATGGCTATTGAGAAACGTCTGCCATGGCAACATCAAGCACGGCTTAGTCACACCGTACCTTCTGATCTCCTGCCCCACTGGCAGCAGCCCTATTGTGCTGGTTTCAAACCTGAAAGGTGTCTCTGCCTTACGGGGCGCAGGACCTTGCCTGGTGGAAGCTGCAATGTTTCATTTTGAGGCAGGGAAGAAACACTTCAGGCAGACACACTAGAAAAGAGTGAGTGTACTACAAAGTCATTTTATACTGTCTCATTAATACACAGGCAGCATCTTCCAAAACACAAGCTCAGGTGTCAGTCAACAGCTACAGAGATTGAAATAAGGGAATAAAGCGATGTCGTTTGCACCTCCATTTAGCATTTCTGCATGTAAATTATGCCAGCTGAGACTTCCTCATCAGCTTTCAAGTTCAGTCGAGTGAGCTGGATGGAATGCTGCCTTTCTCTCCACAGCCCCGAATTTAAGTGTTGAAAGAGCTGAACAGGCCCAAAGGAAGATTATATCACTTTAGATTTGCTTCTGATTTTACCACCTGTATCTTTTAGAGACTCACCACTTGTGCAATCCAAGGAGGAATTAAATACAAATTCCCAAAAGGGTGTTCTTTAGTTATTTTCCCAGAATCCTTACACTAGGACTGTGTGTGTCTCTTCAAAAGGATTATTTGCGAACAAGAGTCAGGATACAACGGAAAAGTTCTGACATGTTGGGGTTTTTTTGGTTGGTTGGCTGGGTTTTTTTTAGTTCTGACATTGCCACTGACTTCATAATCAGAACTGCACATCGGGGCGTTTGCTCCGTGGTAATTTAACAAGCATAAAGGAGGAGAAGGAATAGCACAGTAGGTAAGACGTTGTGTTGAGCTTTAAGAGACACGTTCCAGCTGTACTCAAAGTTTTGGCCGTCCTGTTGACTTCTTGCCAGCTAAATCCTCTCTGCCTCCTTTCTCAAGCTATAGAAAGTGAGTATCATTTTTGTATCTGCAAGCAGTATTACAAGATAATGGTTGGGAGGTGATCCCACCTTCCGCTAGCGGTAGCTGTGGAAATAACTAGATATTCAAGGAAAAGCGTACACAGGATATTAAGCGCAGCAAACATTCAAATAGACATTGTTAGCCATGACTCTCTATTCTCAAGATGCCCTTACTCCATATAATTCTGCCAAGTGATTTATAAATAGTTCATAGAAGTATCTCTGCAGATACTCGTCTATCCCTAAACTATTTCATGCTCACTTTAGCAGCCGTAGAAGTGACAATGTAACAGCTTAGATTGGAGCAAAAATACTTAAGAATACTTAGTATAAAGATAGAAAATATCTGCAAAGTACTTCGATCTTCATGAATAATAAGGCACTCTAAAAATACATTAAATATTATTATACAGCTGATATAGTGGAAAGAAGGATCATTATGGAAAATGAATGCTATGATGCCTTTATTCAAGTGTGCTGTCTTCCAAAGAATTAGAACCTAAACTCTGATACTTCAGAGCAAACTTCAGTAAAGCACTCACTAGACAATTCTGGAAAACTACCCTGTGAATTCGTACCTTGAAGCAGAAGGACTGAGATTCTTTAAACATTTTATTTCCTATGACTCATGTAATTAGCACATCTTTATCCAAATCCTTCTGAGCTCTTTGTTCTGAATAATACCTTGCAGCAGTAAATTGCACATGCCAGTTGTCCTCCTGTAAAAACTAGAGCCACTCCCACTAAGCACCTTTGGAAGAAAGCAGAGTGGAGCACCTATGCTTTTTCCTCACTCTGTCCGCTGGTGAAACTCCCCTCCAGTTTGGAGGTACAGATCAGAGTAACAGCCTCCCAGCTGCAGATTCTTTAGCACACCAAAGCTACAGTCAAAAAGGTCACTCTGGCAATGACAGGTACGGTGGCTTCCCAAATAAACAGATTCAGCGCCCACACATTTCTATTTTTGAACCCATCTTTTGCTTCGCTGCCGCACTTGCTGCGTGCTTTGAGCAACAGCTGTACGGTTACAAACCTCCCACGTAAGACACTTCAGAGCTTCTTTCAGGGTGACATTGGAAGTTTTAACACCAAACTCACGTTTCCAACTCACGCGTTTCTACTGCGATTTGAAGAAATACATTCAGCTAACCAGTCCAAGTGAACCAAAAGTATTTGATTTATTTCTAATCTCTCCTGGTTCACAATGAATTTTTAACGATGTTAACTGCAAGCTTATGACTTACTGTAGCTTCCCACAAAAGGGTGAGGTCAACATAAATAGCTTAAAGGCTCTTTGAGTTTACTGAATAATTTTGAACCCTGTAAACCACTCAGGAGCCCATGTGCAAGCATCACACTCATAAACACTTAGATATCTCAGCTGCTGAGAACGTATTTGAGTCCTTAACAAGAGCCACTGGAAGAAATACAACTCAGTTCAGTTCTCTCAGTGACTTGAGCTCCTTGAGCTCCTCCGTTTGTAACTCACAGTGAAGAACAGGATTTCATCATCGCACCCGTGAACGGTCCAAGATTCATTGCACTGCTATAAATTAAACAGATGAAATCACATGCCAACAGCAGAACTGAACTTGGTGATCCGAGCTGAAAATCAAGTCTGCTTCTTCAGCTGCTGTTCAATACCCTTCTCATTTCAGCTTTTACCAAACAGTTATACACTCAAAAATTTAGGCAAATAGGCACAAGCAGTAGCGGTGAGTAGCGTATTTATCGGTCACAAACTGGCACGTGCTGACCACCGGGCCCGCACCAGCCAACGTGACTTTGTTAGGGACGTGTATGCTTAAAGCCTTTTCAGCATCTCTATCTCTTCCCCAAGAGCTTTCAGTTTGGGCATTTCGGTGAGGACCTTCTCATTCTTAGGTCTTGCCCCAAAGCCCATCCTGAACAGATTACAGCTCACCTCAGAACACAGAAAGCATTTCTGTGTTGCCTTCAGTGTTTTTCTTGAAGCTCCTGGGCAGTTCCAACAGCAATGGCAACTACAAGAGCTAGAGAACAAAGCTTTGGCATAAATAAATTCTACACTGTGTGATTTTTTTTTGGTCACCTGTCTCATGTATGGAAAGGGAATTAGGTTGATTCATTTTTGTAAAGTGCTCCAGAAATGAAACGCTAGGAAAGTCCGAACAATTACTCTCTAAACATAAAAACTTATACTACTCAAGGTCCCTGTGCAGTTCTCCCTTCACAACTGCTATTTTTCTCCAAGTCATTTATTTCTTTGCCCTTTCCTTCCACTGTCACTTATGTCCTTGCTCCCTGGCCTATTTTATTTGTACCTCCTCCAGCCTCCTGCTCCACTCCGAGTAGAGCTCCGAACAGCAATGGGAATGGAGATTGGTGCATTGGGTCAGAAGAAACATGGAGCAAAGCAATGATGTTTGATGCCCACTCATGTTTATTAACGGTAGGGAAATAGAACAATACTTCATTTTAGTTCTATCTGGCAACTTAAAATAATATTAAAAAAAAAAATGGTATTTCATTTAATTTCCAGGGAGAAAAGATGAGTTGGGTGGTTGGGGGGGGGGGGACTGGTGGGGCAGTGGCTAAGGCTGGATACAGGCATTTGGAGAAGGGATAATTTCTAAGCTAATTCTCTTTCACACTGAGTTGGGGGGTGGGGATTTAATCAATGTTAGTATTAAAAGGAGCTGTGAAACTTGCTGCAGGCAGCACTACATTGATCCTTTTTTAGCTTGGTCAATTACTAAGTACAAATGTGAATAGCAGCTAATAAGGGTTTTTAATCAGCCATGTAGGCTTCGGCTACACTGTGTGTTCAAAGTGCCACCTAGTGGAAAATATCACTGTCACCAGAGGCTGTTTCTGTGACTGTTTTTAATTCATGACTACAGAGCTATATGGAATGTGGCCATATATCACTCAGTCACCTGTACTCAGACACTCTGTAATACCCAGGGGTATCTCCCCTGCTAAAGGGGGGGGTGGGGTTCTACTTTCAGCAGCAATACCAAAATAAGTAGATAAATGAATAAATAAAACCTTTTCTGTTAGTTAAGAGTTAAAGTAATCCACATCGAGTCTGTGGTCAGCAGCTAAGTGCCTAAGAGTGCCTGCTGTGCAAAGAGCAGAACATGCTCCTCGAGACCTGTGTTCACAGAGCTCCCAAAACAATTATCTCAGATGAAAACAAATCACCGGATGGGATTTGGCAGCTCTCATTTAGTTTTGTGGTATCTTAAAAAAATAACACAGCTTTTAGATTTCAAGAGTCGCAGACATGCGAGTTTCCACCAGCAGAAGAGCATTAAACACCGATACAGAAGCACAGAATTCCAGAGTACCGGAATGCCAGGCTGCATTTACCTAACTCTGCTGGCCACTCGCTACCTACCATGCGTTCATCTCACAGTTCATAGAATCACTCAGGTTGGAAATGACCCTTGGGACCATCGAGTCCAACCATGAACCCTACTCTACAGAGTTCACTCCTAAACCACGTCCCCCAACACCACATCTAAACGACCCCTAAACACATCCAGGGATGGTGACCCAGCCACCTCCCTGGGCAGCCCATTCCAGTGGCTGACGACTCTTGCTGGGGAAAAAAAAAATCTCCCTGATGTCCAGTCTAAAGGTCCCCTGTCGGAGCTTGAACCCATCCCCTCTCGTTCTGGTGCTAATGACCTGCGAGAAGAGACCAGCACCAGCCTCTCTACAGCGTCCTTTCAGGGAGCTGTAGAGTGATGAGGTCTCCCCTCAGCCTCCTCTTCCTCAAACTAAACAGTCCCAGCTCCTTCAGTCGCTCTTCATCAGATTTATTCTCCAGGTTGGCAGGGTTTTTGGCAGGGACTGAAAGCAGACTGAGGCAGCAACCAAGGACTGTGGATCTGCTTGTGTTTTGCTCTGGAAAGCTTTACTGAGCAGAGCCCTTTGGTTTCTGCCTGTGTTTGGTAGTGAATTATCAGGTTAGGCTGCAAGAACTTCACCACTTTCCATTGCATTGTGTAAGTGCGTGACTCACACAGCCTGAGGGGATCCAGCACATCGCAAGGTGTTAAACATTCAAAGCACAGAGCATCCTGAAAATAACAGCTTGGGGGGGGGGGATCTTTTCAGAATTAGCAATGTTTTCAGTATTCTTATGAGACAGCCATTTGCTTTAGCCATCCTCAAGGCTAAACATCTATCAGTGTATGTTAGCTAATTCGTTTCACAAAGCGAAGAAAGGATTCGTGTTTTGCACTCCTCAAACGGGATCTCTTTCGTGGCATTTATTAAATTCTGTTACAATCCCGAGGTCATGAGTGTGCCCTCTATTTCACAGGCTGCTATGGAACACTCAGTAGCTGGTTAGCCCAAGGTAACTGAACAAACCTGGCACCAAGAATCAACCCTCTTGGTGTTCACTCTACCTCACTTGTCCATCTTACCATAGAATCTACAGGGTTGGATGAGACCTTAAAAATCACCTAATTCCACCCCCTCTGTCATGGGCAGGGACACCTCCCACTAGAGCAAGTCGCTCAGAGCCCCGTCCAGCTTGGCCTTCAAAACTTCCAGGGATGGGGCTTCCACCACCTCTCTGGGCAACCTGTTCCGGTGTCTGACCACCCTCATAGTGAAGAGCTTCTTCCTAACATCCAATCTGAACCTACCCACCTCTAGTTTTGATCCAATCCTTCTAGTCCTACCGCTACCCGGCCATCTGCTCAGACACATCGTTTCTCTTTTTACACAACAGACCTCTAAGCAGTGCCACCAGCAGGACGCTGGTATTATTCTTTTAAGAGCATACATACCAACTACCAAAGAAAATACCTTAGAAACACAGCTACTCCTTAAAGAATACAAGATTAAAATACTCCAGTCCTGCTCTTCCCTCCTCATGGCCATCACAGTGTCAGAGTGATGTGTCCCACATGTCTATTAGTGTGAAGTGGGTGGGAAATACCAGCATCCTGACTGGATGCCAGTTAGATCACATGAGGGGCAATGGCTGGGTGTCCGAGAGCCCAGCTCTGTCACATTTCAGACCTTTGAGCACTCTATTAAGAAAATTACTTGGAAAAGTTAACTTTAAGAAGCCTCACAGTATTAATTGAGGCTTCAAAAGAGAGATGTTAGAGTTAAATAGCAGAGCAAAAATGCCTGCGACATAACCAATATTCCAAGCCAGGACTCTTCCTCAGCTTTGCTGTTTCCTGCACGTGGGCAGTCGACAGACAATTCACGTCACTTCAGACACCCCCTGTTCCATATGGAACAGAAGAGACTGAGAACTTTGAAATCTGAGCAAGGTCACTGAAAAATTGCATTGGAACACCTCCTTGCCATTCAGTCAGCTGTCCACTAGCTGTCCCCATTGCTTCACCGGAGGAAAGGATCAGTGTTGAAATGGGAACATGCCTCCAAAAATGAGTGATGCTACTCCTGGGGGGGGGGGAATGATAGCTCAGAAAAAATTTAGATGAGCTACTCCAGTTCTGCCAGTCTATAGATAAGGAAATGAATGTGTGGGAGGAGGCCCACATCCCAGGATGTCAGTGATGGGGTTACCATCCAAGACAGAGCAGCGTGGAAAGCCTAGGTGACGGTCTTAGCAGATCTACAGCTTCATGACATGACAAAGCAAAGCCCCGGAGACCCACTCGTGGAGCAGCACAGCAATACTCACAGCAGACCACACCAATTTTCCTGCCCACGGGATCACAGCCATCACATCATCACCTGCAGCATCTGATAAAACCACCTTAAGAGATGTTTCCCAATCAGTGTCTCTGGTGGACACTGCTTCCTAACCTCAGAATATAGAAACCATTCGAATTTAGAACTGGAAAAATGTCTTGCAGAGCAGCCATAGGGTGAAGGTGCTTTAGGCTCATCTCACAACCAGAAAGTTCTTTCCTCTCTTGAGAATTCAGGCCAATTTATCATTTCCCTTCATCTTTTGTCTTCCCAGCGTGAGCCCGGAACACAGATTTGTCACTGTATTTGTTAGATCTAGAAGATTTTAGATTTTCTCTCTCCAGAAATCAATTTGGAGAAATCTCATTCCATACTGGTAATGGTTGGGATTTATTATGGCATAATAGGGGTTATTAAAAAGGCAGAATAATATTTTACAAGGCAATTAATTCCACCATAATTGCTTTTTTAGCCTTAATGCTGCTGCTCACAAAAGAATGATGGAAGACTGTATACACTTAATAACATTTATATTATGATTTTGGATGCTGTTTATTGCTTTCTTTTTGTTCAGCCTTTGTAAATCAGACCCATTATGTGCTCTATAATATTTTGCTTATAGAAATCAGAACTCCCTTCTGATGTACCAGGCTTCCAGTGCCCTCCTCCAGCCAGGGAAATTGCAGATACGTCACACAAGGGCAGTTGTCACTCAGTCAGCTGTTCGGGTCAGAATCTACCCTTTTTCTTTGCTACATTACAGTCAGGCAAAGATAATAAGGGCAGCAAAAGTGGAGATTACTGTATCCTTCAAAATATAGTTATAGGGAAACATACTTGGGAAAGGGTGACAGACGCCTGCTTTGTTACTCCAAGCTTCTGCTCTGGAGGGATGTCTCTTGCACTGAGCCTCTATCATCCCTGCATGTCAGACCACAATGCACTGAAGCAAAATGTTTGCAGAGAGTTTTATTCAGAACAGCAAAATGAAATTCAGAATTTCCACTGCAGGATTATTAGCAAAGTAAGTAAAATGCCAGTTCTTAATTTTGGAGAGGAAGAGTTCAGAATTCCAAATATATTGGCAATTTTCTTTCAAATGGGCTAAAATCCTGAAGCAAAACTCCTCTCGGTTTGAAAGCCACACTTTAGTTACAAATCCTGACCTTTGCTGTAGGTAGTTTTAGCGCACACAAAAATGTGGGGCATCTGATGTGCCACCAGCTACCTGCCGAATGCCTGGCTGAAGTGAACCGTGCTTGTTTTCTCCACCTATGAATGCAGTGTATTAGTGCCTTCTAACAGACGTATTTTGGTGCGAAAAGCTTAGTGTACACAAACGACTCTGTACAAACACTTTACCGACCGACTGGAGAAACTGCTGAGGGGTTTTTTTCCCCAGAAGAAGCTTTGACTGAAGAATGTCTAAAGATGACACCTGTCACGAACACATATCCTTGATAGAAAGTATGAAAAGCAGCTCAAATCCGAATCTCTTTATACTTTGTGTTTGAGAACCTATGAAAACGTTTAGGTTTTCATTTTAAGTTTATATCACTATGGGATTATTCACATACCCCCAGCAGTTAAAAAGCATCTCAATCTCAAGGACGGTGGTTCCACTAATAGGTTAGATTCAAACGATGTAAATCAAATCTCAGACTAACCAAAATCAAAATCGAGCTTTTGCTGAAATCAGACCGACTGCGGGTACTTGGGAATCCAAAGAGAGCAGTTTCCTGCTCAGTGGTCACAGCGTGTGGCCAGAGGAGGAGAGTACTGTCAGTTTAACAATCCTGCTTTGGGAAGTACTTTCTTTAAGCAGTGTGGAACAAGGAAAGCGGTCTCCTTCTGTGTCAATGTATACACGTAGCAACTGAAAGCATCAAAAGGTATTTTGATGTCAGAATTACTTATTTTTTTCTAATAAACACGAACACCATTCGGGTACTTTTCTGTGGCTCAATGGACCAAATTACACTGTCCCATGGTTCTCATGTAACACCACCGCAGTAGGAGAGAGAATAGAGACATGACTAAAGTCTGGTGCATCCAGCATCCCTGAAGATGGGCAGATCTGGATGCAAACTACGCAGGGAGACCCAGCCCTCCTGCAGGGTTTTGTGCTCTTGGTAGCTAAGGTATGCAGGAAAAGTTTTGCTGAATGAACTTTACTAGAACATTTTACAGACAGCTGGAGGGCTACAACTAATGCTGCTGTAAAGGAGCAAATGCTGCTTCTTCCTCTGCCTGATTTATTGGTACACCTGCATCCAGGAGAGGTAGAGAAATGATTAGAAGGACAAGTCTTCCACAGTTCTGAAGGGGAGGAAAGGGAATTGAAATCCAGTTACAATAAAAAGCCGTAAAGTAAAGAATCTTTCTTTGTAACTATTTCAATACAGTCTGAACTTGAGAGCTACAAAGCAACCACGCTGCTCTAAGTGATTGAGAAAGGGAGTGAAACACTCTCGTTTAACAACAACGGGGTCTATCTAGATCACGCTACATTAAAATCCCATTGCAACGGTAACTACAGACACAGGCTGTCTAGAGACACGCAATCCCTAGTTAGACCAATGGGATTTATTTTGCTGCTGTAAGAGAACTAAGCTCCTCAGCCACGTGATGCACTAATTTCTGACTTCCCTCGATTTGAGGGGTCTACAGCAGCAGCTTCTCTTGGTCATTTCGAATGGCCAGCTGTCACAGATGTGTAAATTGCAGCTCTGAGAAGCTCACATATGCAAGCAGAAGTTTCTGCCGACTTCCCCCCACCTACTGATTTTTAAAATACCTTTCAACAGCTCTCCTGGCAAAACAACATCCTCCAAAAACTCACAAGAAGCATGAAGTAAAAGGGCACAACTTTTACCCAAGTTCACAGTAGGAAAATCTTAACAAATACTCAGAGAAGGTAACCTCTGCTTCTTCACCTAACCCTGAGTCAGAAAAGGTTTTTCCACAGCTACAGCCACAACCCCTCTTGTGACTTGACCCTAAGGACATCATTCTCTCACAAAAGGGAAGCCGGTGTTGTCAGGTGTGTGAAGTGATTCTTCCCTCCTGAGAACCAGCAGAGGAACCTGTAAGTTTAAATGGTGTTAAAGTGCAAAAGACTCTCTCAAAGAAAAAAAATACAGGGCTGAACAAAGAAAAAACTCATTGCACTTTGCACCTGTTTAAGAAAAAAAATCCTTTTAACAAGTTGGTTCATTAATAAAGGTGCAATTAAGTATCACGTCATTAAAGGAACAGGAATGAAAACAGAGTAAATTCTCATTAAGAGACAATGCTAAGGTATCTAGCTCGTTAAAGAAAAGAGAGAAATCACCACTTTCTCTCCTCGCTCCTGGTTATAGACAGTCTCATAGGCATTTGTTACTTACAAACAGGGGATTGCTCCTGAAAGTTAGGAAATTGCCTTTTTTTTTTTTTTTTTTGAGCTAAAACGCTAGGATTTGTTCCCATATTTCTAAGAAGAGGTGTTGTTTATTGTGAACAAGCAGGAGTAATGAGAACAGAAAAACCTTCAGGGAAAACGACCGCTCATTTCAATATCACAAACAAGACATAAGCGCAGGGCAAGTGACAAATTTTGCATTCTCTCAATAACAGATTCTCTTTCTGTTAACAGTGTAAGTTAGACTAGAGAAACTTCAATCACCATGGCAAGCAGCCAGCTCATGAATAGGCTCTCTAACATCAACAAGACTATTCGTATGAACAAATGCTCAAAATGACTATGAGACTTCTTGTATATCCTTTGTAATGTTAAAATCAGTCGGAGGACTGTGGTTTCTAAGTGCTCTCCCACATGGACTAAGAGCTGAAGTCAAGAAGAGTGCTCATGTGAGAAACTATGCAAGAGCTGCAGTTAAAGACTGAACTGGTGCTTTGTTTTCACTTAAAAAAATTATAATAATATAGCACATTCTAACAAAGAACTACTGGACTAGCAGATACCAGGCTTTAGCTAACTATAGGCTTGTGCCTGAAGTTAGATTCTGACATGTACAGCTCAAGAAAAATACTACTTCTACTGCCTGCTGGTTAAGTGCGTGTGCAACTCTGCAGTCTTGAAGACTACAAGATTTCAAACTACGTTGAAAAAGTACAGAACGGGGATGGTGATACATAAAGGATTGGTGAGAAAGGAAGCACTAGAACTAGCAGCAAGGTGGGGTTGCCTGCATGGTCAGCCCTTCATTTGAATGCAAATGCAATTTTGGGGCAGGCAGTTATCTGTGACATCAGGCAGGACCTTAGTAAACTGTTACCACCAGCACCTGGTAAAACCATTGTTAATCATGTGTAGTAAAGGGACATCAGGGCTAGCATGAGTCATTTATAGAGCCAGTCAGGGCTAGAAAAGAGAGAGAAAGAAAGAGGAGGGGAAGAGAGATCAAACAAACCCTGCGAGGAGCAGGATGTCCCAGCAAGACAAAGCCAGGCTGTGAGCATCATGTATGTGAGTTATCTTTTGGATAAAGAGACCAGCATGTATCCGGGATCCGCAAGGTGCAGCAGCAACAACCTGCCGGTGCAAAACTTTGTGTCTACTCCACCCTATTCCGATTACATGGGATATCATCATGTGCCAACTC
>JAAGNO010027688.1:42190-62646 GCA_033439905.1 Ceryle rudis
ATACAATTAATACACAGCAAATCTCTCCCAACAGCCAAAGGCACAGCTCTTACGAATGGATGAGGAAGACGGTGCAATCCACTTCTACAGGTATGATGGCACTGAGGCTTTATGCTGAGAAGAGATTTCACTTTTTTTTTTAGTGGTGTTGGGGGTTTTATGCCAGGTTCCCTGTCTAGAGGGAAGTGTGCAGTTTAACGGAGAAAGATCCTAATTGCTCTGAAGGATTCTCTTGCTAGCAGTTAAATACTGGCTTGATTATTGGATGCTGGGTCTGATCAGATGACTTTCCTATATTTCTTTCTTGACCTTTAATGCAGAGGGAGATGAAAAGCAATGTCCTTTGGCAGTGAAGCATTTTCACTTCGAATACATTAAAGAAATTAGTGGTATTAAGTAACTGCTTTTCATAGGAGCCCTACAGATTGGAAAGAAGCAGTATGTCTGCAGAAAGAAATCAAAATGAAAGTGTTCATGTATTTCACCACCACCTTGCTTATTTTCCTCAAGTTTTAGAGTACATGTGAAAAGTTCAAGTAAACTATATACAGTAGGGGGGTTGGAAATAAGGCTTTGCATTACAAACACCCTCTCTAAATTCAGAGCACTGAAATGAAATGAGATCTGCAAGATCAAACAATGAGTCAATGCTCAAAACCCAGGAATGATAAGGAAAGGCTTGCTTCTCTTTGTAGTAGTGCTTCTCAGAATATGCAGGAATACAGAAATCCCCAGTAACACAACCAGTTAACACAGCCACAGACCAGTCTCTGATGCTTAACAGTCAATGAGTACAAAACAAATCTTCAGTTGTATTTAGCCAGTAAAATTAAGTCATGAAGCATGAGGAAAAGGCTCTATTTGATTGTGGTGAGGAGCAATAGAAAACAATAAAAATATTGAGCATCCCCAAAACAAAAATCTGTACCTTGTATGAATAGAAAAACAATTATGAAACAAGAAAGGGGAGAAGGACAAGAAAAAGAAGGAAAACTGCCTGAAAAGAAGAGAGGCACCATCTGCTGTAGAACAGTATTTGATCCTCTGAGGTGCTGAGCAGCTTTGACATGCCCCGAGAGCAGTAGCTATTGAGGCTGCTCAATACCTCCCCTGAAGAGATGCTCACAGTATTTCAGTGTTACATGCCAGGAAGGTTCCCTTCCTCTCAGCCCCCCCTCCTGCCCCAGCTCTGTTCCACACATGCCTCTAAATAATGATTTTCAAAGCGAGTACTGAATCGGTCTCTGATGGGAAAGTAATTACTTAAAGCATACTAGAGAAAAAAATGAAAGCCACTATATAGAAGAACTGTCTGCATTAAAGTAATGCATCTAATTTATACAGACAGATTGAGTCATCTTCACTCCTGCTGAACACAACCTTAGTTCATAGAGAGTCCATAGAAGCCAAGAAGGCAATGAGAGCAAGTTGTTACTCTGGGTAAATTAGAACTGGGAGGCGGGGGAGAGGAAGGAAAAGAACATATTTCAGTTTCTTAAAATCATATTTGTTCTTCACTGAATACTAACCAAGGGGAAAAAAAATAAAGAAGGCTTGTATTGAAAAAAAAACAAACCAAAAACCAACAAACCATCCCTTACTTTTGAGCAGCCCTTACAGTGGCAATGCAATTGCTGACCAAGTGTATGGTTTACAGATGGCAGAGCACTTGCTCCAAACCCCACTGCTTCTCTGCTCTAGCTACCTGCCTTTTGCTCCTGGGGATTTAAACTGCAGCCTCCCCGAGAGAAAGACCTGATTAGATCAGTCTGTGCTCTGTCTCTTTTATAGCGGGGACACCGTGAAATAGCTGGACAGCCAAATAGAAGAAAGAAGAGACAACACACATTCTAACTGCCTGTTTAAGAAGTGTGCTCAGGGCTCTCTTTCCAAATTTCAAGGCTGCAAGGGTCAGAGCATTCACAGGTGCTGGGAGGTGCTGGGAGTCTCTCCATTCTGGAATGGTCCAACAAGCATCTTCATCTCAAGAAGAACTGATCAGCGTGTCAGGAGTGCATTGTCCCAAATGCCCACAGGCCAGTGTAAGGCCCTCTGAAGTTAGTGGTAGCCTCTCTATTTCTTTGCTAGGGACTGGGTCGTGCTTTAGGGAAAA
Source organism: Ceryle rudis (assembly GCA_033439905.1). Lineage (NCBI taxonomy): Eukaryota > Metazoa > Chordata > Aves > Coraciiformes > Cerylidae > Ceryle > Ceryle rudis. The sequence continues at coordinate 44,304 of JAAGNO010027688.1, forward strand.
ATCCAGGGAAGTAATTCTCCTGCTGCTGCTTCCCCTCTTATTTTTCTCTTGCTAGGCCAGGAACGCTCAGTGCCAATAGCTCTGCTTAACTGTAGTTCCTTTCTCTTCATTCACTCCTCTTCCTCTCTTCAACAGCAAGGGCCCTTTTGTTTTTCCCAATTTTTCAGAAAAATCAAATACTGTTTTAAAACATTGCCCTACCAGCAATGTCAGATCCAGCAACGCATTTCAGAGAGTTAGGCTCTGAGCATGCACGTTGCTGCAAGTGACTCCAAGTGTGTGACTAGATTAGCTGCACGTACCGGTGGGTTGCTGGATCACGAGCAAAATCCTCAGCATTTTCTTAGCCAGAATCCAGTGCTTTTAAAGCCATATGCCTGCGCTGGGCATTGCCCTTCTGTCTCTTTGCAAAACCTTTTGGAATTCCAGGAGAGGTTTTGTATAGGCAAGGGCAAAGGAATCACACTGATTATTTATCAGCTTTCCTTATTCCCTGTGAAATAGATATGAGCCACTGTTCTTAAAGGTGGAAAAACTGAGGCTCAGACTTACCTGAGGTTAGAATAAAAACTAATTAGATGAATTAATTTTATTATTTGTTCACTACCTCTTGCAAAATACTAGAGAGCAATAATAATATTATTCCGGTATGGAAAAAATAATGCTTAAGTGATTTTTTTTGCAAGATATTCTTCAAAGTATGCAAGAAATATTCCCGTAATCTTACCCCTTTAAGATCAGGAGAGATTCTTGCCAAAGATTTACTTACACTGAGTAGTCTGACTTGTTTCTGTAGCTGTTACAAGGCCCAGCTTCAACAACATTTCCATCTCCAGAGATTTCATGTTCAACTTCTCCTATTGGTGCTTTGTGGCCTCATGACCTAAGAGATAAAAACAACCAAAAAAAGCCAACAACCCACTTTGTTGAAATATCTACCACTGCCTCATGCCCTGCAGGTCTTTTGGTACTCTGTTATCTACACAAGTAACCCGGAACTAACGCAGAAGTTATTTCAAGTGTTGCTCTGTAAATTTAAAACCAATACCCACTGTAAAACCATCAACTGGTGTTAAGTGAAGTTTACGAAGTTATGCTACTTGAAACCACTAGATGATCTCAGTATTTAATGTGAGGTTATCACCCGGGTTTAGTATTGTTGGAACACGTTTCCCACAGAAAAGACCTTCTAAGGCTTTCACCCAATATTCTCTCTCGGGCTGAAGGATGTCTGAATGTCTCTCCCTGCAGCTTTGGAGTTGGAGGGTTTGGGACTTGACCCTAAATGCAGTGCGGGTAGGATCCAAAGCCTAGTCACTGTGCTCTTTAGGTGTTCAGGATACAGGAGAAAGCAAATGTATTTTGACTCGGAACACCCGAATGAAGAAACACAGACTACTTAGTATTTCCAACCAGGAACACTGATTGGAAAAGCCCCTTCTCTAACTCTTATACTGCTCCTGTCCCCTCTCCTAAACCCCCACTTCAAAGGGGTGAGCGAAGCCAAGCCAGCTAGCAATGGTAACAGAGACCAGACCAAAGCCACGACAACCAGAGATTTGAGGCAGCGATTCCACTCACGCACACAAAGCATAACATACTTTGGTGGAAAGTAGAATAAAACCACCTTACAAGTTACCAATCTCCTCCTGGTGATTTCAGTATTTTATGGAGGTGTGCAATCACTCACACAAGAGCACACTTTACTTTTTGCCTTTGTGAGAAAACAAAGTAAAACTGCGGTAAAACCGTGCCTAAAACAAAGAGTTTGCACAGGAACTACCAGGCAGTTCCAGCAGCAACGGGAATTTGCTCCAAGCTGAAAGGACATCTTAAGATCTGCACTTATGTTACCATAAAACAGGGAAGGAACACATTTTGAAACAGAGGTGAACTAATTATGAGCAGGGACTCTTCCTGTAGCTGACAACTCTACTATCGTTCCTGTTCAATAGAAATTTACTCTGAGAACATAGAGAGTTTTTCTGCTGAGGATGGTGACAGGTGCTGATAGCATCATTACCGAAGGCACTGCAAACGTTTGGCATCTCATCTTCACATTCCCCCAAACCTGAGGAAGGGAAACAAATCTCTTAAGAAGCCGTTCCTGCAAAATGCAGAATGCCTAAAGAATGTACAACGCTCAGAAAAATATTCAGCTAATCACTTGCTTTTTAGTCTATACGGCAACGGGGTTTCCCCTGATCTTGCCACGTAGAAATCCACCCACGTTTTCTATAACTGGGTCCTTTTGCCAAACAAAATCCACACACATCACCTTTAGTCATTGTTTAAAGGGGATAAAAAAAGACTTTGCTTTGGATTCAATTATTTTCAACGATGAAGATGAATAGAAAGTCTTACTCTAGCGAAGTGAAGGACAGAATTTAGCCAATAAGCTCTCTTACAGCCTAGCAGAAGATAGTCAAACTGGAAAACATCAGCATTTTCAGTAGAAGTCAGCAGAACAGAAGGGAAAATTCTTCAAGTCCGCTGAAAGTTTCAATTCATGATCCTGTTCTGTTCTTTTCAGCATGAGTCACCTGAACACGCATAAGAAGAACAATGCCCAGCAGAAAATATAAACACAGAATTTCACTATGTTTCACAAACCTTTATGCATCCCGCCTCGCAATAATGCATAGTCCTGCTCTTCCCACCAGAATTTCTGGCAGGAATATTGTAACTCACGCGATACAGGACTGGAGCCATGTAACATTTTCTAATACAAGGGCAACGTGCAGCTGACTGTTTGGCTTTTTTGATTTAACTTTACAGAACATCTTGTGCGGCACAATGTCCATCTTCAAGACTTATTGAGAAGTACTTTTTCTTCACGACTTTAGGTCGGTGAAATTAGACCAGGGAGAATTTGCCCCTTTCTTTTTGTAAGCTTTTAAAGTGCATAAATAGTTGAGACAGCCCCAAAACAAAACTCTGGGGCCTGATCTCTGACAGTCTGTATCTTTATAAGCTCAAAAATTTAACACAGATCTCTCTCTCGAAACTAAACTAACCTAAAGGTGCAGATCTGAAATGAGAGTGTCTTCAGGTCAGGAAGCTGTTTCACACGTTGAGCTGATCTAAGCTAACGTCCAATCACCAGGACAGACATTAAATTCCTCTGAAACAATATTAAACTAAGGGCATTGCAATCCGGATTCCAAAGTAATCCGACAGTAATCCAACACTGCTCTATACTGTGACATCCTCAGTCTAAACTAAGCAGCTTCTGGATTTTATGAACGACGGCAATTTCAGTAGACAAAGAATATTCCTGAAAAGTTAAGAGAGGAGGCACTGGAAAAGGGGCCAGGGCTAGTTCTAATGCTAATTTATTTTGCTTTGTAAACGAGTTGTGAGGTCTGCTGGTGGGTCGTGGGTTGTTTTGGTTTTTTTGTTGGTTTGTTGGTTTGGGTTGTTTTTTTTTTTCCTCCTTTCCTGGGCTACATTGTCTGAGGTTTTGAGGCCTATCTGTCATATTGAGGCAACAGACCCTTTTAACACTTGGCTTTGCTTTGATATGCAGTCTTGTCTCTTCCTTCTCCCTCTTTTCTTCAGGGGTTATATTGCCGGAAAGGGTGATGATTTTCACAGCAAATAAAGGGGCCTTCTCCCAGCTTTATTGTCTTCAGAAGAAATACTCTGTGAATTTTATGACCAATGGGAAAGCTGTTCCCTTCCCCCAGCTCAAAACTGGGCCAGTCACAAAAATTGCTAGAGTGGGCGTGATAGAACAGGATTGTTAAACTGCACCTCAGGAAAAGGTTTCCCGAGTCTGAAAAGTCTTATTCCTTGTTAGTCCAAAGGCACCTTCAATAGTCACTGTTTGCAAAGCAGGTTTTTGACAGAGCTCGTTCTCAGATAGCTCATTAAAACCAGGAAATCCACTCCCCCAACACAAAGGCAGTCTGCAAAGACAGTTGCTTAAAAGCTCTTTTGTTTCATTTTTCCTCCACCCAACTACTACTGACCTCTGCAACCACTTGCAATCCCCTAGTAGAGCTGTCTGTGACAGCACATTTCCAATAAACTGACACTATGCTGCTGATCAACGCGATAGTCTGTCGCTAACAGAAGATAAATTAAGATCGTAGAAAGTTAAATGTTGGTAATTTCACTCACCTAAGTTAGTAAAATATGCAAGGCTTGACTAACGAATTGGATTAAAATATTAACTTTTATGCTTGCATCATTAAATGATACCATTATCTCCTAAAGAGAAGTCTGAGAAGTGAAGAACATCCTTCTGCTGTCTCTGGGGTGAATCCATTAGTCCTACCTCAAATTTTACTCAGGTAATACTTCTCCTTCAAATAAAATGCATCCCTGTGAATAAAACCAGTAGAAGATCTGCAAGATTTGGCTCCGAATGCAGTGGAGTGGATCTATTTCATCTAACAGATGGAATTTAGAGGCTGAAGTCCCAAACTGTTTTGCGATAGGTTTTGTGGCTGCTGTTCGTTAACTCTGGCAAATAAAAGTGCACTTTGCCTTTGAAAGGAAATGCCATATGCAGACTAATTCCAACCCAGCACCCCACAAAGGCACTAGGAAGACTCTCACTGACATCAATGAGAGGATGGGTAAAGGCCTAACAGACTAAAATGACTCTGCCAGGACTTAAAGTGTCCTCCCAGAAGACCCTGGCAGATCTCAGCTCCCATTGTCTGTTGTCTCTCACAGAGGGCATTACTTTAACAAAAGAAAACAACAACAAAAAAATCGAAGTATTGAAGACAAGATTTATGTGACAAATCATAGAGAATTTTTCTCAGATTTTTTTTTTTTTACTTTTAGGGAGGAAATGTTCTCCTTTTGCTTTTTTACTTTTTAACTTAACTTACTTCAAAGAAAGAAATTAGATGTGAAAGCTCCCAATCTTCCTTCAGAAAAAACCCAGATGTTATCATTCCTACTAAAAATAAACTGAAAGCTACTCATAAGAAAAGGATGTTGTGGGAGAAAGTTCTGGGTTTGATATACATTTAACTTCTTCGGTTTAAAAAGCAGAACACCCAACCCTCTCCTCATCAGATAATAAGGGTTTAAGCCCTTAAAACCAGAAACAGGAAGGTTTATCTTGAAGTTTACCACCTTGTTTTGGCAACAGAAGAACATTAGATATTTGGCTATGGCTTCTGAATGAGAATAGAGTTCAAGATAAGATCACCTTGTTGCTCTTTTGTATACTTCATTTTAACACCACAAAGGAGCCCAAGGAAACATTTTAAACATGTTGTCCCATAAAATGACCCCAAATTCTCATTTAAAGAGGGGAAAAAAAAACCCTAACCCAACCACTGGCTAGGGAGATCAAAAAGTTAAAAAATACGGCAGGGAGGCATTAAAGCACCACAGGTGACCATATGTTAAACAAACAATTTACACTTGGAATGAATGAAAACAAATGTCCTAGCAGTCATGTGGACTGAACTGAGTAACTGCTGTTCGTTAGAGACTCTAAATTTCTTACCATAATGTTGTAAAATTAACAGCACTTTTCACTTGATTATCAGTGTAAACACGATTGGGCTCATTCTGCTTTCACTACAGTTTCCAAAGGGTAGAAATACTACTGAAATGAGAGCGGCCCACGTACCCACCCCTGGCAGGCACAGCACAGCAGAACCATCGCAGGGAAGTTAACAGATTGAGTCGAAGTGGGTTTGGCTGCATGGATTGAGCAGAAACCCCAGCATATGGAACAAAGACACCTATTTTCCCTAGGGACATATTCCAAGTAAACAGCCTGATGGCCCCGAGGCAGCTGGAAGATGCCCACAGCACTGTGAACGCGCTATTGCTGCATAGCGCGGTTCAAAGGTCCAGCTCTGGTGTAGACCTTGTTGTACGAGCTTGGGAAGAGTCTTGGAGAACCCCTGTCATGTAGAGCAAAGCAGTTATCATCCACCACCAGAGGTTTAACAATATTTGTTTACAGCATCGCACTGACCAGCACTTCCAGTGCTCAACAGCCCTGTAGCTAGGATCTATACAAACAGTACAAAAAGGATCAGAGCCTCAAGAACCTTCTACTGCGAACAATACTTTGGGAAGCCAATAATTCTTACAAGCAAAGTAGTGACTGTCAAATGGTGGAAGAGAAAAAAGTGCTATGGGTCTGAAGCCACTGCCAGGTAGTGTATACGGCACGTACAGGGCAATAGTTCAATTTAAGTACGTTCAGCTATTAAAACAAAGAGACATCACATTTCCCTCCACGGATGCAGGGGAAACAGGTTAACCCGTGGAGCCAGATCATGAATTGAGGGATCAAGTACTTCAACATTCTGCTCTAGTTCAGAATTCTGATCTTTGGGTGCTATTCAAACTTCAAAAGCGAGGGGAGTGGGAAGGAGGGGCTGGGGAGAAGTCAGGCCTTTGGCACCACCGATACAGGAAACCTCCAGCTCCTCTCTCCTGCGGGGGGGAAGCTGGTTGCTGTGTGCTGTGGTGATCTACTCAGAGACTGAAATTTTACCAGCTCAATGCCTGAAAAAATCTACCTCGGTCCTCTCCATTCAAAATTAACTGCTCTTATTAATTGCATTCTTAGGAGTGCAATTATTATGAGCCTGGGGAACATGTATTTGAAGAGTTAGGCATCCACACAATCTTGTCAGAAAAAGATCTTTAAGGAAACGTGAGCTGTTGTATGAAGCTGAGCTACCTCTGCAGCAGCAGCCGCCTTTACAGGCAGCAAGCCACAGTATGCCTCGTGTTTTATGCACCATCTGACAGAACCTATATCCAAGGGGGCTGTTCTACCGTAGTGACCACTGAGGACACAAAGATTCATGACCTACAGTACCACAGTGGAACACGCTGGAAAAAATACCAACCAGAAACACATTTCTTGTCCCAGGCAATTTACAGTAAATATGTACCTCCATATAAACATAAACAGCCAAGGAAGCACCAACAGAGGTGTGGGTGGTGAACCTGGTAACACGTCTTGACACAAGGATGTAAACTTTCAAAAGGGGAGGAAGATGTCAGGTGGGGGCTCAGGAGCCTGGCTTTTGAGCAGGTGTTGATCTCCAATATATCAATATATCTCTCCGATATATCGATTGCCTAATCTGAGCATTAACAAGTGAGGAACGGTGGGTGGGAAAGGAAGCAGCGGTAGCTTGTCCCATTCTCAATTCTGTTTCACTACTGCCAACACATTCTGTCCTCAGTTATTATCCTGTATGGAATCCATAAAATTTCAGCTCCTTGCATCTGTGTTCACTGGCTCGTGGCATTTGCCATTACCTTTTAACGACCTGGATATTGCTGAGCCATGTCTGCTTCAGTCAGCTGTACCCACAGCTGAAAGGATGCAGCAGCACTGCTTGCAAAAGAACAGATGCTGTAGTTCTATCAGCATTTAGTGTCCTTTGTGAAGTATTATTGCTGCTTTTTTTCCTCTTTTTTCTTAACTGTCATCCAAAAAAAAAAAAAAAATCTATATTACTATCCCCTGTGCTATTATCAAGCTGTGGATAGATTGTGCCAAACCTGAAGGGAAAACACAACCTCAAAATTGCAGGAACAATCACAGTATTGTTGGGGGTTTTTTTTCTTTAGCAACAAGAAGTGAGGGACTTCGGAAGCTCTTGGTATTTTCTAGGCAGTAAGTCATCTTTCACAATTTCCCTCTGATGCAGGTAGCAGTGTGTCAGCTTTAGGGACAGAGAAACAAGAGCAATTCAACAGCAGGCAGGAAGCTTGCATCAGAGCTGGGAACAGAACCCAGGTTTCCTGGCTCCTTGCTCTTAACAAGAACATCTTCCCTTTCCCAAATGATAACACAAGGGTGATAAAGGATACAAGGAGCAGTTTGTCATCTATTTACTAAGGAGCAAACCCCCAATCTGATGGTATGAGCCTCCTGCTTTGTAAATCAAGACCGAATCAAGGGAGTTACTCTGGGTAAGTGGATAGAGAATCAGGCCTAAAATACCCATAAATCCATTTTCACATGTAAAGCCAGATATTTTGTGTTACTACACTTAAAAAAATTCTAGCTTGAAGCAATGTGTTCTTCTTTCAAAACAGGTAAAACAAGAACAAGAGAGAAGTACCGAGTGGTTTACACAGATCATCAGAGATTAGAATTAGAGAAGGAATTTCATTACAACAGATACATTACAATCAGGAGGAAGTCTGAACTTGCTGCAAACCTAAGACTTTCCGAGAGACAGGTAGAGTATGGATCACCCGTTCAGGATTTCCTTTGAATTTATTATTGCTGATGAGGAGGTAACCATCCTGGTTAAGAACACAAAAATGCTAATGCCTCTAATAACCCAACAACTGGGTTCCCTTTGCAGTGTAGGAGCTCACACTCCCCAGCTGAAGGGCCTGACAGCCCTGTCTGCACTCATTTCTAGATATCCCATCAGCACTACTTCAGCTCTCATCAGGGAGCTGCGCGGCCTCTCTGAGAAACAAGGGTTTAAAAATACCAACAAAATCCTGCCCGCATTTCTCTCTGTTTTACTGGGATAGTGGAAGCAGGGAGAAAATTTGGCTGAAATTTCTAAAGTGGAAGTTGTGGTTCTGCTGAAGTCAATGGGAATTCTAGAACCAATTACAACAAGGTATTAGCAGAGAACGGAGGTGATGAGCTCAAGTACATTCAGGACTCCTGAAGGTAATTGGTTTTTTGGCTGCCTTTTACTTTTTGTTAATAATTTTCCTACACACTTGCGACTCCTTTCTCCTACCCTTATGTATTCCACCCTCTCCAAATTCCACTTCTCTTCCCACAATATAAATCAAAAGACAATCCTTTCTGGTCAAAAGATGTGCACAATTTCTTCTGGAACCACTCTGTGCCCTGTTCTTCTATCATGCAATTGCAGCCCCCAGGCAAAGCAAAGCAGGTATGTGGCCTCTGGCTCTCGAGATAAGATGTCAAGTTAGATTTGCCACAAAGACACTCAGAACATGGGCTGAGCGTATGTTCAGTCCCATTTCACTGGAGTTTCTTGACGCAGTTACACCGAAGCAAGCGGTGAAACAGAGAATGCAAAGCTTTACTGAAGGATCTCCCTGAATAGATTTCAGGACACAAGAGGCTCATTTGCCTCCTCTACTCTTTGCAAACCATCACACACTGTTTTCTCAGGCAGTTATTGACTGTCATTCGCTGAAGGTTACGCCTGATTCACCATCGCTTTAAGGGCTCTGCTGAGCGGGGATAGCCCAAAATCTGGTCAGAGCACTGGGCAGCCAACTTGAACTCGTCTTACACAGCACACACTGAGCTCAACCTCCTGCTGAATGTGAATTTTTAATTATTGAAAATTACAATTACTTCAACTGGGTATAAAAACCCCACACGACAGGTCTTTTTGTTGGCTGTTAAAACCTGAAGAACTTAATTTCATTATAATGGAATTAAAAATTAAGATCCTGTTTCTGTAGGAGACCAACAATATTTATTTGGAACTTTCTAGTTCAGCGATAATTTGTGATAAACCTTTTTGTTAGTATATTTGAAGTGGTGACAAAAAAAAGAAGAGAGGATATATTTCTTTGACATATACTGGGGGAACACGACACCAGGTTTTGTAATATTTGCTTTTCTTCATCATCAACATACATCACGAATCACATTAATTCAGTGCATAAAGCCTACAACTGTGAAGTCACTTTTAAAAATGTAAGATTAAGGAAGAAGTATGTGATCTGTACTCCCACTGCTACCCTCTCAGACAACGTAAGCCATGTCATCGTATGAATGTGACTGAACACACGCTGTCCTAGCCCAAGTTCCACTGCACTCGGCCTAAAACCTGAAATGGTTTCCTGGAAAAGCTTTTTTCCTGGCTATGCCAAAAGCCCATCCAGGACACTGGGAGGAATGTCTCAAGTCAAAAGGATAAAGAACAATTGTTTAAATAAAGAAGGAAACTGTCATGTCTAATGAAGAAAAAAACCAAACCAAAACATTAAGAAAATGCAAACCAAAGCATTGCTCAGATAGGAAGGATGCAGAAATAAAGGAGATGACGAGGACAAGAAAGATGAAAGCTAGACTTCAGGGCAAGAGATACTCACAAAACAGCTGAACACTGGGGAAAAAACCCTGAAAGTAAGGAGGGCAACGGGTCAAGAACATCAGATGCAACTGCCCGGATCAGCTTTTAGTCTGACATTAGAGATCTGCATTTACCTGCAGCTATTTTATAATTGGCAAATGATCCTGAAGTACCTACTAAAATCCCCTCTGGATCACTGCCGCAGATCTGCATCCCCAGTTTAATAACAAACCAGAACAAAACCCTAAATTCAAAGGCGGGTAAGGACACTGAAGCCAGAGGGCAGTTCTGAGACAGATGTTGGTTTGGTTTTTAGATTGTTCCATCTTCTTGTGCATCTTGGCAAATGCAGGGGTGAAACTAGATTACCTCAGCACAGTCAGACTGCAAGAGATCTGAGACTAACAGAATATAATTTGGTACTGAAATGATATTCCAGAAACTAAGAGAACAAACTGAACTGTCAAATGTCTGAGATGATAGCCTGGGACTTCAGAGGCCTAGTTCCAATTTCCACAAGCTTTGCGTAGATCTGATTTCTTGAATTGTGAAATGGGAATAATAACGCCTCCAGGATAAGCACACCAAGACTGTCACAAACACTCCCTCAGATGCATTGTGGGACTTCACCGGTGGTTTTCTTTTAAAACACAACCCATTAGCCACAAATGTTATCAACTTTTATTGCTTTACCTCCTTTCTGATCATCATTCTCTTTCCCTTTCTGGCTTCTGGCAAAGGATAACCAAACAAATCAGTATTTCTCAGCAAACCATTGATTTTTCTTTGCATTCTAGTACACGGTGACAAAAGCATTTCCTTTGCAATCCGAACACCAAGAAAACACAGCGTAGCTGAATGAGGTAGCTTGACTCATTACACTGACTAGATGAAATACAGAGCCACTTCCGAGGACAAAGAGCTGGAGTGCACTGCTTTAAATCCAACATCAGGGATTCATGTCCAAAGGCATTTCAGTTGCCATAGAGCATTCACCTTGCCACACCTGAAGAAGTTCTGCTCTATTTTCACCTTCGTCTCATTCCCTCACTTGTTCCATCCTAACCAAAACCCAAATACTCTTCAATCATTGCTTCATTTCTTCCCAAAGCTGACAACGTCTCTGGGAGAGAGCAATGACTATGGTGAAAAGCAGCAGACCGTGCAGGAAGCAGCAGCAGGTCCTGGCTCCATCTACAAATGCAATAAAGATCTCTGAGCTATTAAGGCACCGCTTATAGAATATTTTGAAGTAACGTTGTATACGAAGAGCAGTGCACTGGTGATATTCTGCTCAGAAGTGTATGTCTGTTGGCTTACACATTGGAGCTAACCAATTAATGTGCAGCATCCAAACGGGAAAGCCTTTGTGCCTCTGTTGATAGGATAGCAACAGGTTTTGACTTGCTCTGATGAGGGCATATCGTTTTCAATGTAAAGATACTCTCAGATTCTTTTGGCCATCACTATGACATAAGAATCTGTTCTGTTAGATTTGTTTTTCACAAAAACAACAAACAAACAAAAAAAACCCAAACCCAGAAGTAAAAATCAAAGTTCATTCCATAAAGAAATACCTCCTAAAAATAAAACACTGAGAAACATTTCTTACCAAGACATTAATAAACTTTTTATTACCAGATAGGAAAGATGACCTGTATGAAAGCCAAGCAAGCAGCTCTGTAGTCTGTCGGCTGCTGCCTTTCTCACAGGTCCTCACGCAGTTGATTTTACTTTTGACCCTTGACTATGTACATAAAGGACCACAATGCTTTCTATCAGCAACTGAAAAACATTTTCCTCTGCTCCTCTGCAGGTGAAAATCTGGTTCCAGAATCGCAGAGCCAAAGAAAGAAAACTAATGAAGAAGAAAATGACTCACTTTGATGGCAGCAATCTTGGCTCTATGCAGAGTGACTCTGGCTCAGTGAGCCCAATGCCAGTTCCTGACCAACAGACTCATTCAGAAATGCCCAGTTCTTTATTCCCACCCCCACCTCCTCCACCTCCGCTTCCCATGAATGGTTTGCAGCACAACGGGAACCTGCAGCAGGTAGTGGCCTCTCAGTAAGGCTGCCTGGAGAGCTACCGCATAAAGAACACTATGAACTACCAGTACCTGGAGCACTACAGTATGAGAGAGAGAGGACAGCCGTAGCTGTTTTGCAGGAGTCCCCAGCACGACACAGTTTTGCGCACGTAAGCTTCAAGTACAGTAAACCGAGAGCCACTTGCCAGGTCTGCAGGGCAGTGCAAGTTCCCGAGGGCGCTGGAACTGCTGTGTGCCAGGAGTCCTAGTTGCAGGGAGCCTCTGCAAAGAGGATGCCGTGAGTCTGTGCCACAGGCAAGCATCCCTCCAGCCCCGCGGCAGGTGGGTAGGCACTGGGAGGGAGGAGAGCCGAGGAACACAAACGGCTGCTTGTTACAGTACGCTGCAGACGTAAAGGGAAAAGAAAAAAAGAAAAAAAAGCACAAAAGGGGCCCCAGGCAATACAATGTTGCTGAGGCAGTAAGGGCAGCTGTACCCAAGTGCTCTGCCTGCCCCTCGCCCCTAGGTAAAGAGTATATTCCTTCTCCTTTGATCTCCACGCAGGTTCCATGGACTAATCTCACTTTCACGGACTTTACACATGGATCTTGATAAATGAAAAACCTGGCTTCTATGTTTTGACCCACTTGATGGAAAGCCTGGGCTGTGGTAGTTGCACTCACTACATGTTAAGGGCAAAGGTCAGGGATGAGCTTTTTGGAATGTCTTGGTTTTGACAGGTATGATTTCCAGTGCTCCATACAGTGGTATAAACATGCACTCTTCATTCTTACTATTCACGTTCTGGAAGCGTTCATGCAATTGTGAATCTTGGCCCAAGTTCATTTTTGAGAGAAGAAAACTCGCGTCAGGCTCATTTTGCATCCTAACAAAAAGCAAAGGGGAGGAAATCCTTTTAAACAGTGTAGGCATTTTGAAATTCAACTGCATCCCAGGAGACAGCAGAGCCCATGGATAAAGATGCAATAATTGCATTCAGCTAATTTTAAATTGGGTCCAGGTTTCAGAGCTACTGAGACACTAAAAAAAAAACAAACAAAAAAAACCCAAAAACCTGAGAAGCCAAACTAATAGAAGACAAAGCCAACAAATATTTCACTTCAAGATAAGCTCTCAGCATTTAAACAGGTCTCACTTCCCAAAGTGCTGATCCCTTCCATACTAAGCAGAACCTGATAGGTAACCAATACTTAAGAATAATCTGGATACTTCTTAATATGACTAATAATTGCATGTGCATAACTTGTCTGCAAAGGGAAGATTTTTTTAAAGCACAGAAGTGATTTGGGAATTTATTCCCTCGGTGTCAAAAGCTGTTTAGAAAATTAGGATGCCTACCCTCACTAACTTTCACCAAGGTGTCCTCCTAAATATCGCTGTCACTGTTGCATATAAGACTTAGGAGCATTAAGTCATTTAGGCACTACATTCTTGGGGTTTTTCCTTAATTATAACATATAGTACTATTAGACGATCAAAATGTTGCTAATGTGAAATTACATTGTATATAAAAACCATTAAAATAAATGACTTTTTTCATAATCATTTTCCAATGTGGTATCAGCTACTGTAGCAAGTGAACATGCAGAATTTCATGATTAGTCTGTTATTGAACTGTAATATCAAACTTCAAAGCAGAATGATGGTAAGAAAGCTTCCAAAAAGTAGAGAAGAATGGTAAGATGAGGATGGTTCAGGGAGCTGGCGGTTTTCACTGTTTCTTAATTTTATTTATCATAACTAAAGAAGGAGAGCACTAAATAAAAGTAAAGTTCCACCTCTGAATGGATACATATCTACATTATAAAATTCCCACTCTTTCCTTTCACAATGCTGCTCCATTTGCTGGCAACAAGCAGTCTGAAGTTTTCATAGGGAATACAAATGAGATGAAGAAACTGCGACTCAAAGTTCAGCAACAGAAAGGCTCCGACCGATTTCCACATCTTCTGAAAAGCGGAACGTCACAAACAGCACGTGGGAACAGAAAGCGATTTACCATCCATATTGGTGAGCACAGCAACCAAAGCAAAACACTGGTCTCCCAAAAGAGATCTCCACTGGGTATGTCCAAAAGAGGAATGCATTGGAAATGCCCAGAACAGCCACTCCGAGTACAGAGGGAAATGCTGGTTTAGCTACAGTAACACACATATATATGTAACTTAGAGACTGAAACAGGTTCAAGAGGAAAAGCCTCCTCACACTGCTCAATTAAGCAGAATTATGCTTGCGTACAAGAGCAAAAGGAGTTAAAATGTCCATATTTAGACTTTCAGAAGGTAAGAATACAGAGGGAAACTTTGATATATAGAATAATGTAGGACCTAGTTCTAGCTAAGTGCACAGAACACCGGTTATGCAGGATCAAGTTCATAGCTACCTATTTTAATCACATTTCCATCCTATAGTTTTCTATTAAAACGTTAAAAAGATTTAAAAAAAAAAAAAAATCCCTTCAAGGAAGAACTTTGAGAAAAAGAAATAGATCTAAACATAACTTCTTTCTCTTTAAAATTATTTAAAGATCATTCAAAGAGAGAGGGATCTGGCAAAACGACCTGGTTTATCTTGTTTACATGTAGAAGAGTTATTGAGGAAGATAAGTGACCACTTTGAAGATCTGCCTCATTTCTGTTCCAGTTTGCTGAAAGCATGCTTGCTATAGGTTGCTATGTGTTTCCAATCAGAAGTTGTTAAGTACACAAAATAAGGCTGGATTTTATTTGCAGAAGCACATGTTCAAAGGTTAAAATTTATTGCTCCAAAAGCAGTATCTATAAACCTGGGGCAATACCTTAGAGATTATTAACCTTTTAGTTATGCCAGTAATTGTTTTAAGTAGTACTATTTTTTTGTAAAGCTTACCAGCAATCTATTCAACTAAATATTTTCAGTGTGCTTTAACCCTTTCAACAGCTGCCCACCAAAACAAAACCGAAAAAAAAAAAAAAAAAGCTGGTTTTCCTCTAAGAAGCTTGTGTAGCGGTGTTGCTTAGATGCTGGATTCTGTAAAGTTATAAATAAGAGACACATAAAATTGGAGCCAAATCAACTGAATGCGTTTTGGTCCAGCATGAAATACTGGTGCCAGTCCTCAGAGCAGCGCTTCATTTCTTCCTGACTTTGGGTGTATCATGTAACTTACCACTTTTATCACATCTCCAAACTAGGGACACTAGTTTCAGAGTGCCGGTGAAGATGGATTGGTTGTTAGCGAAGTGCGTTGAAGAAGAAAAGCATACCTTAGACTGTATCACAAGAATATCTAAGCCCTTAATCCTAATTGTGATTGAAGGAATGATCAAGGTATACCCAATTTTCAGAGGATTTCGCTAACCTTTAAACCCCGTTACCCATTGTGATCTACATGGTACAAAAAGACTTAAGAAGTGCAGAGCCAACGGGACCTTCGATAAAAGGTATAAAATTAAAAATTACATTTCTAAACCAAAACACTTCTAATACCCAGTGTCTGCAGTTGCTGGGATTATGCAGTCGTTAATGTACCTAGGAGAGCATCAGGTATGCCCTACCTTCTACCCAAGGAGTATATATATTCTGGATGTTAACATAAAAGTTAAAAAGCACGTTCCTACTTTAACACCCTTATTTGTTTTCCTGGGGCAGCACAGGCTCGCTCTGGGTTTTCCTACCCAGAGCATACGTTGAAATGATGCTTCCCTGCGGAGAACTTACACAGCCAGTCACACTTTGGCAGGGCACTGGATGTTACTAGTGGGGGACAATATTGTGCAAGCCTCGCTGTGTAAAAGAAGAGGCAAAGGTTTTACGATTAAAATGTTTGCCAGCTGTTTTTAATTCTCTGAGAGCACAAATACCTTCTTGTACAGCTTGTAACAAACTCTGTTCTAAGAGGTATCACAATAAATGGAAAGGCTTAATTAAGATACACCCTGCGTGTTCTTGGTCCTCCAAGCCACAATAAAACACAGTCACTCTAGGGCAGGAGAGACTTTACGTAGACAATTATCTCTCTTACCCGGGAGCACAGAAGAAGAGTTCAATTTGTGCAACAGAAATGCCAGTCTGCCAGGAATAGAAGGCACGTGTATGGCAAGTAAAGACAAACAGTGAAAGCAAGCAATTCCTTTGTTACCTCATGAAAGAAAGGCCACACCAAAGAACCTCTCAAGGACTCCATAGTGAGCACCCACGAACCCCACCTAGCTGTACTCTGGTCAGCAGGAATGAGTTACAGTCAGTGGGAGCTCTACACACCACAGGACTCAGGAAGGAAACCAAATAAATATCGACAGGATTTGCTGTTCATTTTCACAGTTCTGCTAAAAAGAATCAATTCAAATTGGAGCTCACATGTGGTACTAGGTCTGCTTGTCGAGCAGTAAGACACACTCTTATCCCTGACAGTATTGATTTTATGGAAGACTTTAAATCATTTAAATCGCAGAAGAGTAAGACCCTCCTTTAGCTCCAGATTCTTCTCTCCTGCCAAATACAACACTGGTGCAGATCGTCCATGAAATACATTGGTGCTACTTCTAACGAAATGCACAAGTTAACATTAAGAAATGAAAGCTGAGTCATTGCCAGCAGCAGTTAGGAAAACACCAGTGGAATAGATAGAAGGGCAAATACAATCACCACCCTCCCAACAAGTCACCTTTCATGATTTATCAGAAGGATTTGTTAACAAGCAAAATTTCAGAGCATTGAATTCAAAGGGAAACCATTGAGGAAGGTTTCACAGACAACTGACATTTTTATCTCTACCGTTGGTCTCTTTTCCAAAAGAAACACACGTTGGGGATGAGGGAGAGAGACACAGTGCAGAGCTGAAACTTGGGATGTATCCCTTTTGCTTTTTCCCTAGAAGAGTTCAGTTCAGCAGATGAAAACAGTTCAGCTGGCGTTGCTGGTTCGGCTCTCCAGGCTGTGCCACATCCATCAGGATGGAGATATTATTTGGCACATGCTTGCATTTCCAGCCCTGAAAATGAGCCCTAATTAGGGTGTGGCATATTCAACCAGCCCAATTAAAAAGGGGCAAATAAGATTTTGAGCAGCTTTGTGTTGATAGAAGCTTCAGTGAAAGACCGAGCAGTCTCTTTAGCTGTGTATTTTAAACTATTTGAACCATTTGCCTTCCTTCATGACTACTCAGATTTTATTCCAACTGGCCTCAGCTGCCGGCATGCCACGTGCTGACCGACCTTCCTCAAGATCGATACAGCTGGCTACTGACTTGAGGAGGAATGGGCACGTGTGCGATTCTCAGCTTGAATAAATGGTTAAGAACACCTCTGAAATGCTGCACTGGAACTAGCAGCAATCCCTAGCTCACTAACAAAGTCCTCAGCTGGCCATGCCGCTGAAATTCCAAGCATGCAGTTAGAAAGGTATGGGGCGGAAGCATTCCTAAGCCTGACATTACTGGTGTGTTATTAGAGTGGTCATCTGGAGGCAAGGAAACATCTATTCCTCTCCCCTTCGAGTGGGACATACTAAGCTCACCTGCTTTTTTTCACCTCAGATAAAAAACCCCAAATAGATTTTATATCATTTTCAAGCTTCAAAGTTGGACGGGTTTGTTTCTTCTTATCTCCATGTAAAAGGAAGAGTAGCTTTATGAGTAAGGGTTCCTAATAACAACTATCACAGGTATAAGCACCTTTAATACAAGTTATTGTTGTACGGGCCCATTTTAATCTACCAGTAGTCCCTGAAATTGCAGTTATAACTGTCATTAAACCATTTAATTACACGTTTGTGATTGTATTATTATTACATGGCTTGGCAGTGCTCTTTAGAACAGCACATATACCATAGGCTGCTATCTACACTGCCTGTACACACAGAACTTTAATAGTTCCAGTGCTTATCACCATGCTTCTTGTTATTGCCAGATTTTCATCAACCACTGGTTAGAAAACTAGAAAGATTTCTTCCTTAAAGATCTCAAAGCACATTTAATTTTACACACGTACAACTTCAACAAACACTGAGACAACTGCCGGACACTGGCTAAGTAGATAAATTATACACAGCATTTTAATAAGTGGGGGGGGGGGGGAAGGCAAATTCTAACCTTGGAGTCAGTGATTCTGGAAATCCATCTCTCTAGAGTGTGGCAAAGAGCACAGCACTCTTGCTGCCAACACCACACAGATCCTCCCTGCTCTGTCTTTATCACCCACTGCGGAAGATGGTATAAGAACAAGCCTCCACATGGATGAGATTTCTGGATGTCTAGCCCACTACCTCAGAATGG
>JAAGNO010027689.1:0-58412 GCA_033439905.1 Ceryle rudis
GTCTCTCTCCCTTATTCCCTTTCTCTTCCCCTTTGGGGAGGGAGGGAGGTTAACAGAGAGCATCTGTTACAGGTCTAAGGGGCCACCCTGACCCTAAACTGTGACACCAGAGAAGCAAGGAAACAAAACCTCACCCAACCCAGTTATAAAATAATGTAAAACCAACCAGCTGGAATAATGAAAGGGTCCACTCCCACCTTCGAGCCTTCTGGAAGGACACTCACTAGCCAATCCTCCTGAGTTGGTGTATCTTTCAGACCTCCAAGGATTTAAAAAAAAAGAAGAAAAAAAAAAGTTCAAAGAAGCAGTCATATTGAAGTGCTCTTTTCTTGAAACTACCCGAAAAGCCCAAGCTAACACATCAGATACATCTACTAATGAATGTCTAGACCCATAAGCAAGAGTCACAGGACACTAAAGCAGGAGCAGCAGTGTATCAGAAACATCCCTAAGCCCCTGCATAATGGGGTATCTCTACAGCTCAAGATGTAACACGTGTGAAGTGGCCATATAGCCTGTGATTGTTCTATTTATCAGTGAAGCAGAATTCCAGCCTCCTGCATACCCATTTTCATGAGTGTCCAGTTGTTGTCCATTTGATGCGCAGCTTGCAGGAAGTAGCGTCCATCTGTCCACATGGCCGCATGCTGTTCAGTTACTATGGCAGTACCTAGGCAGGAAGGCAGAAATATGGGGTGATTCAGAAGTGGGCAGCCACCACGCAGAGACACAGACAGCAGGGGGACTCTTTGAATTGCACCCCAATTCCCCAAAAGGCAGATCTGCTCACTGCTCAAAAGTCAGTCCAGTTTCAGTAGAGATATTCACTGCTTCCCCTGCATTATGACCTTCCAAGTCCTATCAGAGACAGCATGCACAAGGATGCA
The DNA here is from genome assembly GCA_033439905.1 of Ceryle rudis. Taxonomy (NCBI): domain Eukaryota; kingdom Metazoa; phylum Chordata; class Aves; order Coraciiformes; family Cerylidae; genus Ceryle; species Ceryle rudis. The sequence goes on from JAAGNO010027689.1 coordinate 888, forward strand.
ACTTAATGAATTGCCTCAGATGAATTCACTAAAGCATATCTCAGCCAGTCAGTGGAACTGGGTAAATGGGGCTTTCCAAAACTACTTTAACTGAGATTGTGGTCTTCACTTGGCGGTTGTCACAGTAACACATACTGTGCATCCCCAGACTCCATCCCATCTTCTTATGGGAAGGAAGCCTGGGCTCTGGCCATCCACAAGAAACAGCTGTTACTAGGCTAGGAGATGTGGGTAGCACTCCCAGCTGTCAGCTGCACCTCTTTCCCAAATGCTACAGCCCTAGCTGAGATGGCTGAACAGGACATAGGAACATAAACCTCTGCTGGTTTCAGTGTCTGTCCTATTACACTGACTTCAGGTGGAGGGATGCAAGTAGACAGCTGAGGGGCAGTGACATCTCAGCAAGGCACTCTAGCTGCCTTGCCCTTGGCAATTAAAAAAAGCCAATGACAATCATGGCACAAATAGAAACTACATTGAAGTGTTTTGAGTCTCTGCATCTTGACCATACTCTTTGTCACCAGAAACTGAAGCCCAGATTCACAGAGCAGTTTCCAACTATGAATTCATTGTCTCCTACCAAACTCTGCTAACGCAAACCTCTTTTTAAGCTGCTTCAGCCTGAAAAGATAAAGCAAGAAACACAAGGTGAGCCCGTGTGAAATGTTACTGATTTGATGAGTGCTAGGCTGGGAACATGGACCTTCAAAGTACATAACAAGGGCCCAAAATAGAGAGAAAGGTTATGAAGAGGCCATGCAGAAGGCATGATATTAATACAGGATACTATCCATTAACAGTAGCCCGCAGCCCTGGATTTATCACCTTCCACATGAGGTCCCAGAGTAGTTCACAGGAACTTATGAATGGAACCTCCAAACACAAAGGTAGCAGTATTTATTAAACTGATTTACAACTGGGGAGGAAAAAGGCCTCAATAGACTGAAGTGACTTTCCAACAATCACACAGTAGAGCAAGTTGCAGAGCTCAGGGTATAGCTAGGGTAAAAACTAGGTCTTTTGAAACACAGACCTATCCTACAGCCAAGAAAACATCCTGTCTCAACAAGATAAGCAAAGTTTTCCACAGCGTTCAGTTTCCAAAAGCAGTGTTTCTGGCCCTGGCTCTGTTTAAACAGAAAGGCTAGCTAAAGTCCATCTACTATTCACCCAGCCCAAACAGGCAACGTAAAAATCTGGTCATCCTGGCTGCACATCAAAAGAAATGACCATAGATACAAGCACCACATTAAAGAGTTAACAGGATTTTACTTTACGAGAGGTTCACTCAGGGGCCAAACGTTTTCTGACAACTTGTTATTGCACTGATGTTACATAATTCCAGCGGGTAGCCAAGACACAATTCTGCAGATGCTGAAATGGTAAGAGAACAGTCCAAACAAGCTGGATAGGTTCCTTTCCCATCCTGCCTCTATGCCATGAATGAGACTATTTCTTTACAGAGAAATTATGTACATTAGCAAGAACCCAAGGTCTAGAAAGGTACCTGCAGAGCCATCAAATCCAGAGATGAACGCCCGTCTGCAATCACACGGTGCAATGTACTCACTCTAGAAAACAAAAGAGGCAGCAATTATTTATAGCAGTAGAGGGAAAAAATAAAAGATCAGCAGATGACATATACTTTGATAAGCTTTTTCTCCTGAAGGACACCACAGAGAGAACAAAATGAGTTAAAAAATCATGGGCACTACTCCATTGGAATATTTAATCATCTGTGATTATATTGTATTTATGTCCAACTGTTTGTTGTTTGGGGTTTTTTTTTTTCCTTTAAGCTGCAGCACTTTTCTCCCACAAATGTCTGTAAACACTGAAATGCTTCAGAGTTTGCTGATGTTTATTTCACACTCAGCCTCCCCTTTGGGCAACAAACAAATGCTGCCTTTGAAGCTGCAATGTGAAAGGAAGAGAAAGCAGAAGTACCCCTTGATCTTGGAGGCCAGCGTAATCAGCACATAAAATCTGTAAAATTCACTACCTCCAGTGAAGTCTTCTCACTAGGATTTATAAGAACTCTTTTAAGATTTTCTTTTCCAAACAATGTCACTGAAAGAAAATCATCAAGGTGGTAAAACTTTAACTCTTGGAACCTTTCATAACTAGACACTGATCCTCTTCCTTCTTCCTTGCCTACTCAAAACGCTGCTGTGCCAGAAACCACCAGACCATCATTTGATGACTGAGAGAGAATCAAAGACTACTAGTCCATCCTCATCCCAAACCCATCACAACCTGTGTTTGTGGGCATATCTGCTGGCAGCCTCAGAATGCAGATACCAAACATCCACAGGAGCTGCCAAAATTAAAAGAACAACTGTACCTTGAAATGGCCCACACACCATTTTTATGGGATCCCATTCTGGCAAGTTTGGAGGTCAGAACTGCTGAGTAGGCCTGTTAATTAATTAGCACAACTCAGCAAATCAGCTTAATCCAGGCTAACAGTGCTGATGTTTGATCTGCAAAACCCCTGGATTTGTACCTTACAAAAAAAGAAAAAAAAAGCCACAGTCTGTTCCACTGCCCATAAAGTTTCTCTGCACCCAGCTGTGCTGTGGCAAAAGAAAAATTTTAGGGACTGAGCTGAGAAATCACAGCCCAATTCTCAGGTGGCTTTGGTTCCTACTGTGATAGATACTGCATTTCCCTGTCTCTGGCCAGGGCTATTTTTACATCACCTGACTGTCAGAAAACACTCCCTCCAAATCCATTACTCTTCACTGTTCTGAAGAAGACAGAGTGTTCAAAGCACAGGGTGAGAAGCACAAATCACAGCACCCAGGACCAGCTCTATTTCTGCTCCCAGTCAGCCCATGGCCAATCCTCCTCTGGAACAGCTCTGTCTCTCCCCTCCTGGGGAGGTGCCCTATGCAGCAGCTACCAATCATTCACCACTAACATTTTGAAACTGAACCTTGCAACAGCAAAATCCATGGCCAAAAGAGGATCTGGCTGAACAGCTTTTGCTCCTGATTGCCAGGGAAGAATCCTGGGATATACTCCCAAGAAACCCTCTGTTTTATCCAACGACTAATGAAAATTGGCAGAAAGGGGGTATTGAGACCACAAGTGCCCCCATCTCTGACCCAGTCCAGTTCCCTGTGCCTCTTCCTGTCCAGCCCCACAGGGCTGTGACATATGCTCAGCAGCTGTGGGGAGGAGAAGGGTCAGGATACCGACCTGGGGAAGGACGACTGCCCTCTGCACACCTCCAGCTGATGGGGTGGATATACCTCAGCCCACCACAGCACCACCATCACCACTAACCCCCTTTTAAATAACGATAGAGGCATCAGCAGATAAAGAGGACAAAATCGGTCAGGGAACAGAATCAAAGGCCTCTTTCCCTGGCTGCCCGTCTCACAGCAGCAGGACAGAACGTGAAGGCACAGCGATGCTGGACCTCAGGAGGATTCCCCATTGAAACGTGTCCAAACAACTACTCAGCCTGTTGTCTACTGTGACTCCCCCTCTCCTACACTTCTCAGCTCAAAGCTGGGACACCATCTCCCAGAGTCCAAGACTTAAAGGGGATGCTGGAAATTACCAGTTGTGGATCATATCACTAAGTACATCTCAAATCAGACCAGAGATTTCTCTTGCTTTTCCTTGACCCACAAAGCAGAGCCTACAGGCTAGTTTGCTTGTGCAGACAAGAAATCGTGCATTCATAGGAAGGGTTAACACTGAGCTAGCTGCATTAACAGCACAGAACAGTGAAATGGATGGAAACAGTTGGGGAAAAAAAAAAAAAAAAAATCTATCAGTTATCAGTTTTAGATCTGGTAAAAGCTGACCTAAACTAACAGAGACCTTGACCGCATGGGAAATGCCTCATGCTGCCCCATTCATGACAGCTCCAGGGAGTATTGTTAAGAGTTTACAATGAGGCAGAGAGGCTTCAAAAAGGGAGCATGAGGGACCTGCAGGGGAAGATGGTTCATTCATCTGTCAGTCTGAACTCTTGCACACCCAGCTGCTCTGTTCCACGCAGCAACCCCCACTGTGCAAAGATGAGACCATGCTTTGCACAAGCTAAAATTACAAGGGGAACACCTGTGTACGCCACACAAAGTACAGGCCACAGCACAGTCAGAACAAAGTATTTCCCTGGAGCTTGTCTTGCAGCTCCGATGGCCTTCAACCTGGCTCTTCTCATGCCTTTTCCATTTTCTTTCCACTACACCTGTCTGTCCTTGACAGAGAGAAAACTATGGGCTGCATCACAGAAACCCTCAGCTAAGGCAGGAAGAACCACCCCCCAAAAAAACCAAATCACTGATATTTATCACCAGAGCCTGCACGGTTGGGCCATTAACAAGATAAAGCTTATTCTATCCTAATGTCAACCAAGATCAGCAATGAAAAGTGCAGCTCACTGCCCTCAGAGCTACAAGACTGATGCCATTAAAGAACAAACACTGCTGCGTACTTGGAGGGAGGTTGGGATTCACTGCCAAACACCTAACTGCCGTGGTAAGATCTGGAGCAGGTCAGTGCAACCTGTGCACAAGCAGTCTCTTGCTTTAGAACTCCACTGATTCCTTGGCCCAGCACAAGCGTATGTCAGAGGAACGAGCCCCGAGCAGAACAGTGTTTCTGCCAACCCAAACATGGGGCCCTGAGCTGGGCAGGTGCTTCCTCGATATGGAAGACAAGCCAGATCTGACCAAATTTGTTTTCCCTGAGTCAAGGCCTGGGGGTGGAAGCCAGCCCCAGTTAAACTGTGACTGACTCCAAACCCAGCCTCTAATCCGAACATCATTCCCTTCCATTAAGAAGAAAGCTCCTCCAATCTCTGAATAGACCTGTATGGGCAAACTCCAGATCCAGTGTAAACTGACTCAACATAAAAATGGGTTTTGCATTTACCACTGCAACACCCGAAAAGTTCAGACAGGCATTTTTAACTGAAACACAAAGGATTTACATGCCTCGTTCTCAGAAGCATGGCATTTCACCCCTCCATGATCCTTTGACACCTCCAGACACAAGATTCGCGGAGTACTCATGAAAGGAAGCAAGGCTCTTCATATGGATTTCAGCCCCTTTTTGTCTGGGACTGCCCTCATTTCTCACCAGCCTTTGGATCACCCAGGTCACCAAGGAAACAGTCCGTTTTTTCTGTTTTTTTCACCAGCATCAAAAGTTTCAAAAATGAAAGCAGCCAACATTCAAGGCTGGCTGCAAGAGCCACAAATCCAAGGTATTAGCAGCCTTGGTTAAGCCAGAGTCAGAGCCAGCTGTGTTTGAGAAGCTCTGCAAGTCATCCAGCTCCTTACACAACTAAGCATGAAAAGCAAAGGATACAACTGGTGGCAAGCCTCCTGGCAGTATTATAACCTAAGCCTTCTAACCTTGGCAGGAAAACCAATATTAAAAGCATCAGAGAGCTCAGAACTCAAACACTCCCAGGGTTACAAAGAGAAATTGTCAGCAAGTTGCAGCACTGGGATGTATCAGCATCAGTCCGGTCCTTTGCAACCAGGAACAGCTGCAAGGCAGGACAGCAATACGTAGCCTGGGCTGTGGGAAGGAAACGGCTCAAGCCACCAGAAGATTGGGTATCATTAAACCACAGTCTTCTGAGTCATGAAGGGAGCTGCCTAAGAGCAAAATCTGACTGTAGGGCTGTAAAGTTATTTGCCTACAGGAAACAACCCCTTGCTTGGAACAAGGGGAAGCTGCAAATCTCAGCTCATCACAATCTACCTGGAATCAGGAAGCCTGTTCTGGGATCAACAGGTTTCTGCCAATGCCTAAAATTGCACCAGTTCCCAAACCTCACAGACAAAAACCTGCACTAGCTAGTCAGGAGGGACCAGAAATCAGCAGCTTTTAGTAATCGTTTCCATTCAGATAGATTCACTCTTCAGAGAAACCTGACCAACTTGCCCGGCAGGAAATAGCAACATGGGGTTCTCTGCTTAACTGCACTCTGTCAAGGAAAAGAAAGCAACAGAAAAACCCAGAAGTCCTGAGGGTCACATTCTTCAACTCACATGACAGCATTTAATGTCTAGTGAAATGAAACCAGAGTTATATATGGACAGAGGCAGCTTGAGGCAGGAATGCAGCAGACAATAGCAGCTGCAGAAAACGCCTTCCCTCTACCTGCCCAAGTTTGGATCTCCCTGAGAGGAAACATGATGCTGCACACACGGTCCCAGGGCACAGGCAAGTCTGGACGAAGCTCACCCCAGTGCCAAGTCAAGGGCAAAGGTTCTGATTCAGTTGCATTTTGCTCTTGTGCACCCTGGGGTAAAAGGGAGTTTTGAGTGTGAGCCAGAAAAGCTTCAGGTCTTTTGTTTCCTGTAAATGGCTGAGGAGGGGAAAACCCTTGGCAGTTCTTGGGTTTCCTAACAGAGTGAAGAGTGAAACTAACACATGAGCAGGCAGGGGAGGTAAAAGGCGGTTGAGCAATTTAAAACTAATGTCACATGCTACAAAAATCTTAACAGTGGAAACAGCACACGACAGTTACCACCATGGGTTACCACACTGCACCCAGATGTCCCTCCTTTCTTTCCCGCACAGAACAAGCTGATGCAGGGCAGCATCAAAAGGGAAGTGTTGCTGTGCCCTGTTCCTTCCCTGCCTCTCCAAAGGCCCCTCTGCGTGGGATCTGAAGAGCTTTAGCATAAGGCAGAAAATTCCAGCAAGAAATCAATCTAGGAAGGGGAAAGCTCTGCAACTAATCCTTTGCCACCTCACCTAAGATTATGTGTTGATCGGGAGGTGCTAATGGGGAAACTCAAGCCCAGATTAATGACTTTTTCTCTCCCAGTGAATCCATTCTTCCCAACAGCCACAACGGGGAGAGCAAGTGCTCTGGCAAGCCTCCTTTTTTGCAGCATGAGCTCCCAGGAGATAATGTGATGAGAAGCTGCTGGTGGAACATCCACGTTCATTTGTTACAAGAACATAAAAACCTCAGTCTCCTGAACAGACTCCAGAAATTTTTTTCAACATGATGTTTCTCAGGTTACCCAGGCTTTTATGCTAGAACCATTAAGGGGAGTGAACAGAGGATGATTTTAGTTATCCCTGGTTTTTATTTCTTGCAAAGAAGTGCAATCATTCCCAATTACCATCCATCCATACCTGGTGGGCATCTCCAGAGGGCACTATGTAGGCTTGCACAGGCTCCTGGACATACTTGGGATTCTTCATCACCTGCCGCAGTTGCTTCAGTAGCTCTGTTGTAATTTTTGGACTCATCTTCCTACCTGCAACTCAAACAAAGCAAAGAACTTCAGATCTTCTCATGTGCACAGGCTAGAGGTTGTCACCACTGGAAACTCCCCTTGCAGACAACTGTGACAACATCATCCCTCTTGGCCCAGAATTTCTCATGTCTTGTCACTTCACTCATGTTCCTTGAGAACGAGAGATCACATTTAGGCTACAAAGTCAAAGCTGTAAAGGACCTTTCTCACCGGGTGAAGGACTGGCATGTCCAGTGGTGATACATGAGTTTAACACACTTCTTGCATGTGGATGGCACTAGGAACCACAGCACCTTAGACACGCTTTATGACAGCCAGGAAAGGTCATGGCATGCAATGTTCATGACCCCAGGTACCCACAGATCAGAATAGCCACACCCATCATGTGCACAGAGAGAAACTCTCAGTCTTTTCAATCTGGGGGGCAGAGATCCTGTGACTAACATGCCATAGGAGCACAGGCTGCACATCAGGAACTCAGAAATGAACCAGTAAAGAAAGCAATTTTTAGAAGTTTCACTATAGCCCAGGGTTTAAGAGTGGGTTGGTGACCAGATTAACTCAGACAAAAGAAATCAGCTCCCAAGGACACACAGGGATGTGTTCACTGGCCATAGCTACCTCTGGGCTGCACGTTAGTTCACCTAACAAGAACACAACTATAACAGGGGGAACAGCCTATTGAGCTCTCACTTTTAACTACCAGGGGACAACTACAGGGAGGTTTAAGAGCATCTTCTTTAAAGATCTATGGAAAATGCTCTGCAGATTTCAGTTGGTGTCAGGCAGCAAGGGTGGGGTACAACCTGGATAAAAGACAGTAGCTCAGAGAGGAAAACAAGGGCACAGGCCAATCACCCTCCCTTGCTACGGTTTTGCAATGGACGTATCTTTGTCATTGCAGTGAACATCAGGCTCTCAATCTGCTACACAGAAATTGTCCATAGCCAGGACCCGCTGTGAGCACCGTGCACAGTGACGCAGCAGGTCATGCTGCTGTGCTGGCTCCAGTGAAAGGCACCAGCTGACTGCAGATGGTGTTTGAGTTGGGTGGGAGGTCTGGCCCAAAAGCATATGAAAATCAAGTAACCTGAACCTCTTCAGAGGTTCTCTCCATCTCTTCCTCACTCACATCTCCAAAGGGTGCCCAAAGTGCGTAATTCCCTTTCCAGTTCTCTACCCATTCCTTTCACAATTTTAGGAAAGTGCTGGGACCTTACAACTTCAATGCTGTCACTTTCCAGGGCAAGGTGAGCAGGCTTTGTGCTGCCTGAATGCCATGCTATGCAGCATTTTATTCTGACCAGTTCATTTCACAGCTCATTTCACAGCCATGTCCACAAACAGATCATAGATGGGAGAAGCCCGCAGCATTCAAAGCTCAAACATTTTTTGCTTCTCCAGGCCCTTACTCTGTTTAGACCTCAGTAACGACCGAGAGTCCCAAGTGACATGACAGTCTTATGCCAAAACACAGTAAGACACAGTCCCTGCCCTGTGATGTCTGCCATCTAAACAGGAAGGCAGAAAAGCCACCTCCCTTTCACAAGCTACATGAAGACATGATTTGACCAAGGTCACACAGCAGCGCCATGACCAAGTCAAGAACTGAACCAAAGTCTGATGCATTCAGGTGTAGAAGTCTTAACCCAAGACCAACATTCACACATCCAGACTTGTGGGTGACTGTCTGCCCACAGGTACACTTTTAAAACCGGATCACAAGAAGCAAATGAAGCTCAAAAGGCACCACACACTAAATCCTCAAATGGGCATCTTGACTCCAGTGCCTTCACTGGGATTAGATTACACCTCAGATTTATTTCCAGGACAAATTTCAGAGGTTTATACAGTGTTTATACACTGAACTTTATTATACTGTGATTGTTTCTGTCTGTCCTCTGTAAGGAGGTGCTGTAACATTCTATAACATGGCTGCTGATTTGTGTTGAGGCAGAGGAAAAACACACAAGGTGAGAAAGCAACAACATAGCAACTAGCCAGCAGAAAAGAATCCCTACAAACTCAGAAGGACACAGCTTCCTTGCTTGACCTGTGCTTTGTCTCCGTGAGCCTGAAAGTCTCATTTAAATCTATAATGAATGACAAGGCTTTGCCTTTTAATAAAGCTTCTTGCTGACAAGCCATGGTTTTCATAGCAGGCAAGAAATTCTCTCAAGGAGAAAAAAAAAAATAAATTTAAAAGTACTTTCACTGTTGAAATACTTGCTTGCAATATTAAAAACACAACTAAGCTAGATTAGCAACAAAACCCCCATTAAGAAGGACATCTATTTTAGATAACCCTTACAGTATATGAAATCACTTTTAAAAATCCTCCGTAACTTTTCCAATACGATAGTCTTCAGCCGCTGAGAAAGAGAAACTGTTTTCCCTCAGATCTGTGGTAGTCATTTTACTCTGGTCCCTCTATAATTTTTAACAGGTGACCTCTCCTTTCTTGGCCATAATTATAAACTTCTACCAAGTTAAAACAGCTTCTCTAGCATTATTTAATCACTCCAGTGATCAAAACCAAACAAGGTAACATGAAGACAGTGGATTTAGTCCCATTCCCTGCCCTAACTTTTTCAAAAGTACCAGATTGCCATGTTACCTGCCTCTGTAGTTCCCCACGTCTGGATGCCTCTTGCCTCTGCTCACACAAAATACCATTCAGCTCTTGGCTTGGCCTTCATAAAGCTCCACTGTGCCTGAGAAAGCAAAGGGCAAAAATGAAATGGCTAACAAACTTTGTCCCCAATAAAACATTCTCATCTACTAGCAAAGAGCTGAAAATGCATTAACACTGTGTTCCACTGGCAAGATTAGAGATGCACTGAGGGTGAACCGGAGGGCACCAGGGAAGATCAGGGGCCAGGCACTTGTTCGTCAAGACTTATGATTAAATCTTGCAAGCATGTGCTGTTTTATGCCAATTTGTTTTCACAATCATTCTGTCCAGAGGCTACTCCCCATTTTACTGATCGGGAAATTAAGGCAGAGCAGAAATAACATGGAAAGTAACACTGCAGCATGACAGCAGTCAGAGCTGGATCCCAAAACCTGTCACTGTCTAGACATACATTATCTACACCTCACTCAGACTACAGGAACCAGCTCTCCAAGAGCCCACGCCAGATCCTGCCTGGACAGTATCTCCCTCAGACACGTGGGGCAAAGAGCAACCACGAAAATGCTGACAGAGGACCCACACACCTCCTTCTACCTCACACATGCACAAAGAGCAATGGGCTACTGCGGCCCCAGACGCCACCAGCGGTGAGGGTTGGGGACACCAGGCCTGCTGGGTCAGGGTGTGCATCAGTGCCACGGCAGGGAAGAGAGACGAGGCCAGGAGGTCAGGCTACATCTGGATCTGCCTGTGACTGCTGTGTTAGACCACCCTGTGTGTTTATGTCCTGTTCACTTCAGATATGCTCATCCTTCTGATAATTTCCTCTCTTTTTTCTCTTTTATGAATAAAGTTGTTCAAAATAAGTAGGTAAGCTTGCATTCATTGTAAGGAACCAGCAACATCACCTCAAGAACAGGCCTCTCTGGCTGGCTGCTTGCAGGCCAGCCCAAGCGCTCGCAGCCGTGCACTGAGGCACAAACCCCACTGCTTTTTCAGCCCACACCAACCTGCGCTCCAAACTTACTGAAATCCCCCAGCCTGGCCCGCCACCCGAGACAAAAGCCTCCCCCAGCCCCACACCGGGCTGACAGGGCCACTAGGGCCTGGTCACCCCGACCGGGCCTGGCTGGCAGGGCCCGGATACCCTGGCAGACAGGGGCCTGTATATCCGGCCTGGATGCCCGGACAGGGCCCGGCTGACAGGGCTGGCGGGGCAGGCGGGGCCCAGGCTGTGCCGCGGCCCGACGTACATCGAACGCTCTCTGCCATTAACCCTGAAGCACCCACCGGGCCTGCCCCTGCCGCTGCCGCTGCCCCCGCCCCGCCGCTCCTCACCTGCCGCCGGCCCGCCCGCCCGCACTCGGCCGTCTCGACGTCAGCGCCCACGTGGGCCGCCGCGGCCACCCGCCGCTGACGTTACAGCGAACGTCACGGGGGAGCTGGCCGCGCGAGGCGGGAGGCGCAGGGAGCGGGTCCGAGACCAGCCGCCTCGCTCCCGCCGGCGCCGGGCACCGGCCATCGGCGAGTCCGTTCGCCTGAGCCCTGCGGGGGACCGCCCGCCTCGGCCGCCCCAAGACGGGTGCTCGGTCTCCGCTGAGGGAACCTGGACGAGGGATCTGCGGGCGGAGGGCTCCGTCTTCCGGGGGAGGTGGGGCGGGGAGCCGGCGCGAGACTGCAGGGCAGGCCGAGCGTGTCACAACCGACTGGGAAGCGTCGGCCTTTGGCGGGTGCCGGCGCCTCCCCTGGGGGAAAAGCCGGAGCAGAACGAACCGGCGGGCTCCTCTTTGGAGCCTCCATCTGGGCGCGCCCCGGTGACCCGTTTCGCTCTTAAACGCCCCAAGCACTGTCTGGGGGGAGGCCGCCCGGCTGCTCTCGCGCCTCACCCCGCGCAGCTCAGCCGGCCTCGGCCTCGCTGGTGCTGCAGGAGCTGTCGGAGGCGGGGGGAGAAGGAGCCAGGGTAGGGCTGGAGGTGCTGGGCCTCACACCAGCTCCCCCAGCACCAAGCCGAAGGGCTTTGGGTACCCCACAGCTCGCTTTCGGGCTCTGAACGTAGCTCCAGGAGAATGTCGGCATCCCAGTACTCTGCCTAAAGCCTCAGAGAGGAAGGCACCTTCTCCTTTTCCAGTTAAAAGACCGTGTGCAGAAGGGAGTAAGGTTGTCCTTGTAGCAACTGCAACTGCTGTCAGACGTGGCTGTTTGCCATGATGGAAATACCTTCCACCACTGTCCTCTGCTTCTGGTGGTATTTTACAGGTGGGCTGTAAGTCACCACTGTTGACAAAACAACAGACAAAAGAAATCTGTTACAGAAATGCAGAAAGGAGAAGGTTGCCACCCAGAAAGGTTACAACAAAAGCAGATAACCTGCTTGGTAACAGAGTCCAGGCTAGAGGGCTTTGCTTGCAGCTGTTGCTACCCTGTGGACCCTCTGTCCCCCATGCTGTGACAGTGCTGCACCCAACCCTCTTCCACGGGGTTCATCACAGCACCCAGTATAACCATGACTGTGACGAGGACAAAAAGCACAGGAAAACGTGGTTGTCAGTGGGACCCATCTTAGTTCAGGACTGCCCGCACATCAAGGGGACTCTAGGAGAGGAGGTGCTTGGCTGGCTGCATGGTGCTTAGGACTGGGGCCTTAAAGATGCACGGGATGGGTACCTGATGCACCAGCATTCTGCTGGTAAGGGAGAGCTGTGTGTGTGAAACCTGTCCCTGGGCCTCAGTCTGTGTGCATGTTTTCAGAGGAAAAAAAAAGCTAAGCCAGGAGCTACTCTGACCTTCCTCCTTCCACTCCCTCAGTCCACAGCAGTGCTGTAGCCTGCAGAGCTTTACCCACAAACTGCTAAACGTTTTCTGCTGTGCCTAGCAAGCTAACATAAGTCAGGCTTTTACTAAACCACCCGGGTCTCCCTGACTATTCATGTATTTCCAGGGGAGGCATGAAGCAATAACAGGATGAGAAAAATGTAGAATAATTCAGGGGGAAAGAGGATTTTGGATGTCTCTAGTCCAACTCCCTGCTAAAAACAAGGTCAGGTTCAAAGCTAGAGCAGGCTGCTTGGGTATTGTCCTGCTGGGTTTTCAGTATCTCCAGGAAAGAAGAAGCACAGCTTTCCGGGCAGCCCATGGTAATGCTGACCACCCCGGAGCAAAAAGGTTTATTCCTGATATCACAGAATGATAGAAAGATCATTTTGGTTGGAAGAGACCTTTAAGATTACCAAGTCCAACTGTTAGCCCAGCACTGCCAAGGCACCACTAAACCATGTCCCTCAGCACCACATCTACATGGCTTTTAAATACCCAGGCAGAATTTCCTCATTGGAGCTTGGCCTTTGCCCTTCTGCTGTGCACATCTGGAAAGGGTCTGGCTCTCTCTTGTCTCTGGCCATCCTCCAGGATGAGCAATTCCAGCTCCCTTGCAGCCAGCCCAGGGCAGCAATTGGTGCCCTCTGTTGCTCTCTGCACATTAAAGAGCTCTGTCTCATACATCTCTGGAGTAAAATCTAGGGCATAACACAGCACAGCAAAATTTGTAATCCAACAGAATACAATAAAAGGTCTGTCCTACAACCAGCATTGGGAAGGGTCCTTGGGTGGGGCCAGGGCTGCAGGCTATCCCAGGGGAAGGATGGGAGATAGGGGAGGGGGAGGCTGGTGACCACAACTGTTATAGCAGGAATAGTTTTCTTTCCTTGTTAATCTCCTTGGGTGAAGCTCATTGCCGTTTCCCAATTATTCTCACCCCATCTTCCAGCCTTGCCCACAAAGGTTTTATACAATCCTAGCAGTCTGGGCCAGAAAGGTCCATTTAAACCATCACATCAGTGTCCCCCTCGGGGTAAACTACAGCCATGTTTTGCATTTGTGTTACAGACTACTTTATGCTTACCCTGCAGAATATTTGCTGAGAAGATTATTTCTTGGAAAGCAGCCAGAATCCAGCTATGCTCATCCTAAAGCACATGTCAGGACATTTTAAAAACACTGCAACATTGACACGATGATCACGGAGATCATTTGCCAATGGTCAGCTCTGCAGCTGAATCCAGTCAGGGCTGTGAAGTGGTCCTTTGAGCCTCCTCTGACTCATAAAAATAATTTGGGCGTAGATTTTGCATTTGGCTGTGGCTTTTAATAGAGGGCTGTGGAGAGCTGCACCTGCTGGATCTCTGCGACAGCCCAGGGAAAGGGGATGGATCAGTGCAAAACATTTTAAATGTTCGTGATGTGCCTTTGCAGCTCACCAAGTAGTGCTGCACCACAGGGATGCCTTTTCCTCCCCTGTGCGTCCTGGCTTGTGCACATTCTGCCCAAGGGAACAGAAGACTCCAACCCCTCCTTGGCATGGTCCACATGCTCCACACTCACTTTCCAGGGCCAGAACTATGGGTGTCTGCCCTGTTCCCTTTCTGCTCTTCAGAGGTTTCGGTTTGGCTGAATTTAGGACAGTGGCTAAACTCAAGGTAATCTTAATGCCTGTGGCAGTGAAATCATTTGCTTGATATTTTTTTTTTTGCCAGTGAATCATTATTAGATCAGTTTGGATTAGCTGACAGACTGTGGGAGCAGCAGCAATCAAATACAGGGAGGAAAGAAAATACATCTCCTATGTGGGAGTGTGACCTGGGGAGTGTCCACAGCATGATATACCCGGGCTGCTCACAGAGCCCAGAGTACAAGGGGAAGGGCAGGGCAGGCGAAGCTCAGCACCTCTGCTGAGCTTGCTTCATTAATTTCTCCAGGTCTGGAGATGCCATCCTGCCTGTCCACAGCCAGCCCAAAGAGAGCAGCTACAGCATGAGAGCAGATCTGTCCTGCCTCCTCTAGCTACCCCACAGTGAGAAGGGAGCAAACCAGAAGGATTGAATTTGATTAATTTTCTCTACTTTGGTCCCATCTCAGGGCAAAAATAACAAGCACCACTGTGGACAGACTATCAACGTGCTGTTGATGTCTCTCTGTAATTTAAAGTGAAATAAATTAAGACACCACTGAAAACACCTTACTGTGTTTTTTCTTGACCAAAATATGTCCCCATTCTGTCTTCCCGATCAAGATAGTGATTTAATAAATGTTAAAAAAAAAAAAGGTCTGCATTACCATCTCCTAAAAATGTGCTAAAGAAAACAGAAAATGGAAGGGAAAAAGCTTTTTTTAATTGCTATTGACTGCCTGATATTGCATGGCCATGTTGTGAAGTCTTCTGTACCCAGAGGTGACTTCTAAGTGGTTCTGATTCATTGAGCACTAAAATTTAGACTAATTTCCTTCCCTTCCTGGTAGAATTAATAATGACAAACTGATAGATGTTCTGCATAGGCACCTCATTCCAGAAAAGGAATAGTCTTGTAAGAAAAGATGTATTCAGGCCAGAAAGCATTTTATAGACATCTCCTGATGATGCTCGTGACAAGTCCTCTGCAATAAACAGCCATTTTACAGGTGGAGGTTTGACTGTGCCTTGTGGGCTGGTGTCCTGCTTGTCTGCAGACCTAGGTCTAAACACCACAAGCATCCCAGTACCACCAGTGGCCTGACCCAGCAAAAACAGTATCAAACCCATGGGGCAGACCTAGGTCTAAACACCACAAGCATACCAGTGGCCTGACCCAGCAGAACCGGTATCAAACCCCTGTGTGAGCCTTGAGGGGGTATGTCTGGGGTGCGTGGGGGACTTGTGCAGAGCCATGGCCCGTGCGGAGGCTGGTGGATGTTCAGGCTGGACAAGCCAATGGATTGCTGTTAAAGGCTTTGTCCGAATGAGTACAGGAGGCAGTACTATTTATTTCATTTAAATAATACATGACTAATATGTTAAATAAGAGAAAGCAGAATGAGCTTTCCAGTTAAGCCAAAATGTTTGATGGTTCTTTCCTGGACATTTTGGGTCTCTGGGAAGCTTTGAAATGGCCCTAATGAACTTGCCAATGTAGATAATGTAAAAGGCTTTAATAATTAATTAATCAGGCATTGCTCTCTATGATATATATGATCTGAAATATTTAAAGAGATGAAACTGTCCTTTCTAAGCAGCTGTTTGATCTCAATTAAAATGGTGAAAATTCTGTTGCAAAGGTGTTTTAAGAAAGCACTTCAATCTACCTTGTTTTTAATTAATTTGTCCTAATTGGGCTATCTTTTATGTTCCTATAATACTGCATTTGCATCAGATTACAAAAGAGAGGGACAAGGTAGAAAGACCCGACAAGTAGCAACGCAAATTGCCTGAGACCAACCTCACCAAGTGACAGAGCCATTAACTCCCTTGCAATCTTGATCTGTATCGAGTCATCAAGGCCAGGAAATAAGCCATAAAAGAACTCCTTTTATCTTATCAACCCTCCTATACTCATGATACCTTTATTATTGTTGTAACTTTCATTTCAGTCACCTTTTCCTGTTCACACCTGTGAAATTTAGATTCCTGTTTTGCAATGTAATCTCCCAAGATGACCCCTGCCCTCTTAGAACAAGACTCCAGCCTTTTCATGACAGGAGCTATTTCACACCTTGGTGAGACCGTGTTGTCAGAGACCAACCCATTGACCAGTCTGTGACCAGGACACATGTCTTTATTTGTTGTTGTGGGAGACAGCAACAGGAGACAGGACTTTGTAGCATGGGATTGAGCCTCTGCACAGCTCTCACCAAGGACAGGGCATGCTAAAATCAGCTCATGCTGAGCCTGGCTTTTGGACTGCAGTGTTCTGCCAGCCTGGGACATCTCCTGGACACTGGACAGGTGAAAAGATGCTCCCAGCCCCACCTTCCAGACACAGGGGCTGGAGCCACTAACACCATTGGTCTCTCCCATTGCCATGGTCCCACAGTGCCACATCCTCAGCACAATTTCTAAGCCAGGAAAAATCTTGGGAGACCCAGAGAGGATTAGAGGTGGGGAGGGGGATCACTTCCCACCCCACCCTTGCCAACACAGAGACAAGACATGCTTTTACGAGTATCCAAACATGATGGAACAGCTCCCCCCCATCCACGTGACAGCACTGGGCTGTCCTGTACAATAACTGCCCCACTTGTATTTGTGTTCCGCAGGGGCTGTCCCGCAAACTGTCATGTGCAAGTTGTTTTCCTCACAAAAGCCCCGCTGTGAGTTTGGTCTACATGACTGCACCGGCTCGGCAAGGTCACATCCTCCCAGCCCAGAGGCACACCTCTGTCCACACGGGAGAGAGCAAGTATTTCAAGTCTGATTTTCTTCCTATTTTCACCCTAGAAAATTACCTAACAACAATTATTGCCAGTGTTTTGGTAGTATATAACAGCAGCGCTGCAATGTGCCAAGGCAAAGAAGGGCCTGAGAACAGTTAGAAAATTGCTTATATTTTAAGCTCTCAGCTCTGAGTTAAATGGAGGTTTCAAACATGTGGCATGAGTCCCTTTGGATCACATTTTAAATAAATTTTGTATGTTTGGAAACAGCGAAACTATAAACTGCAACAACAAATGGTGTGTTTGGGGGAAAAGATAGCAGGGAGAGAAGAAACAAGCCTATCTAGAGATCTTATCTTCATTTTTCTTGGGAGGACAATTTATCCAGCCAGCACTGGAAGTTGATCATGGTTGGGTGGTTCCCAGCAGCTGCTTTTGGAAAGGAAAGGGAGGCAGCAGCAGGCCAGGTAGATATCTGAGTACTTCCACGTCTGCTCTTTTCAGCTAAATACCAGATGTGAGGACTTTGCTTTTAAACCTTTAACGACAAGGATGAAAATGAAATGTTTGCTGAGTTCTCTGTCTGGCTCTGTTTCAACACTAAACAGTGTGCACACATCCCTCCTCACCTGCACTCGCCTGTTTGCAAGTGAAATGTGAGTCTCGTGGCCATTTCCAGGACTTCTTGTTTTTTCCCTTGTCTGTTATGGTAGGAAAAAAGATGGGAAAATTAGATCTAATGCATGCAAAAGAGACCATGGCGGTCACTGGTGCCCTGCTAAGTGCTTTAGGAGATCATTTGTTCATCTTGCATAAAACTCCATACTGTTAAGGAAGTACAACCTGACGAATTTGATATATTTATGGATATATTCCATATTTAAATATGAAAAGCATGCTTATTGTGCAACAGAGACTTTTCTTCAGTTCATTTGATGCCTTCTTCCTCAAAGTCTTCACTAGCACAAATATTAACAGAGTGCAGTGACCTGCTTGTGTTTTGGCCTGACACCTGGGAAGCATTTTTATTACACAAGGTTTCCTTATCTCCTCCAGCAATAAAACTAATGGAGCCAGGTGTCTTCACCTTCTGTAATGCTGCTGGGTTCACTCCTCTTCCCTTCTCCTTGGGGGACAATAGAGAACCCTCCTGTGAGCTCCTGCAAAGGTTTGGGCAAGTGGCACGTCTCCTATGGGCAACAGTAACCCAAGTCTCTGTCATCTGGGATTGCCAGCAAGGGACCAGACATGGATTTTGTTTCTAATTAACATTTGCAGTACAGTAGAAATTTATTTGTCTGTCTACCTATCTATCTGTCTATCTATGGTCCACATTTTACAAGCCCCAGTTCCCACATGAAGTCACTGTCTTTGTGAGCAAGGGCCACTTACCTGCCAAAAAATCCCTTGGGCCTGAACGTGTTGAAATAATTTGGTGTCCTGTGCTGTGCAATATATTAAACGAATCACAGTACAAGAAACAGATGTTTATTCCAGTGGGTGCAGGAGTCCAGACACAAAGTGTTGGGTTACTGTGTGTCTCAGATAACGGGACAAAGTGGAAAAGTTGGGATTAAACTTTCTACATGTGTCCCATGTAAACATTCTACATGTGTTCTAATGGCAGAACTGAGCCCTGGGCTTTTCAAATAAGGTGTTTTCCTGAAAACAAAGGCGTGTTGTGTTTGGTTAATTAATTTTTTTTTTTTTTTTTTTGGAAACGTGAAATGTGAGAAGCTCCAAAGAAGTTTGGGGGCTGGAGCATCCCTGTCAGGTCAGCCACTTGGCTCTTAGCAGCTCAGTATGGGGAATGTTTACTCAAAACTCTGTGCAGGAGAAACCATGAGCTTGTAAAAGCAAATGAAATACTGAAAAGGGTCCCTGTAGAAAGATGATGCATACCCAGGGATGCTCCTTGCCTGACACTTTTCTGACATGCACTGATGCTGTTATCGTCAGCAAGAAATCATTGTCCACAGGGGTCCTGCTTGAGGTCATTTCTAAAAGACCTGTGGGTCCAGGCAGTGCTCTGTGTGTAGGGTCCCTGAGGGATTGCATCCTCTGGCCCTGAAGGGTGATATTCACTGGAAAACAGTAGGAAACCAGACCTCCAACTGCTCCTGCCACCTGCAGCCACTGTCCTTCAGCTGGCAGCAATTATGGAAAATGAAAAGCACCATTTTTACATTTTAAAATCTGTCTAAACAAACAGACCTTCGCTCAGACAGAGCTTTGCCTGCTTTCACATCTCGCCAAGCACCGTATCACTGCCAGTGCTTCCTGGCTGCTGGAGCTGAGCTTCACTCATCAAGGAGGAAAGATCTGCTGCTTCTTTCCTGTTCCTGTTTGCATCCCTCACCACACTTGAAATGTGCTGTATCCTGAGTTATTCTTAAACAAGCCTTCCCATTGTTTGAGTTGTGGGTTATGAATTCTGTCCCTTTGAAGAAATATGACCCATCCAATGGAAAACTGAGAATGATGTTAAGTCTGCACGAGATACTCATGGCTGTGACATACAGGAAAAGGATGAGTGCTTTGCACTGTCCTCATGAATGAAGCCCCAGGAAGGAGGTGTGACAGGGCAGTGGATGAGCTGATGGGAAATTTCCACAGTCCCTGATGCTGCACTGTCTCAATTTACACCCTCACCCTGCATTTCTAGTGACTGAAAATGTTCTTCATATAGGGCTCCTCTGAGCACTGACAGCTTTGTCTCTGCTAAGAGGCTGTTTTCATTAATACTTAACACCAGTGACATTTGTGTCATGACAACCTCTGCTGAGCAGGGCTGGATGACATGAGGGCAATCATCGGTCCTTTGCACATCGCACCACACTGGCCCTGCTCCTTTATTCTCATCAGTAATGCCAGCTGGGTATTTGCAAGAGTGGGAGAAAACACCGTGCTGATGGAGACCAAAAGTGCCTCTCTGCTGGCTTCAGTCTCCTCCCCAGGATGTGTTACCAGCCGTGCAGGAAGTATTTTGATAGAGCCAAGGCAAAATCAAAATGTCTCAGGCGAAGGCCTGGAGCGGGCAGTCACCGAGCGCCACCGGACGCAGCCTGCTCTCTGGAGTGCTGGGGTTTGCTGCTGGGGCTCTGTGCCCCGCAGTGTCCGCACGGTCACTCGGCCTTTTGTTTGAGCAGCCCCAGTCTCTGCCCACGCTCACTGCCATGGGCTGTACTGCCCGTTGCCCAGCTCCTTCCCACGCCTCGGCCTCTCGCTCCTGGAGGCGGTCATCACGTGAAAAAAGGAAGAAGGAGGCAAAACAAGCACAGCTAGGATTCGCATAATATTGCTGCAGCCCTGCCAGGAAGCAGGCTGTAAAAGTTCCTGTATTTAAAGCTGGGAGATGAGTTTTATTGTCAGTAGTTGTTATAGCAACCCAAGGTGCCAAAGAGTAATACATGCTCGGCGCGTTGCAACAGACTCTGACAAGTTCAAGGCTGTTGCCTTGCTGCTAAATCTTGTTGCCAAGGCAATGCAACATAAGGCAAGAGCCTAGAGAAATGAATACTGCTGATGGCTCGTGCCAGCAGGCTCGATCTGATTAAAAGGGAACTTTTGAAAGTAATGTTAACTTAAACAGCACAACAGCAGAAGAATGGGAGCACAAAGGTGGAGGAGAGGATCCAGAAGAGGATCAGTGGGTTAATGTCAAGGAACAGGTAAAGGAAAACCTTTGACTAAAAAGCAGTGTCGCTGAATAGTGTATCTTAGCCCCTACTGCAAGAAATGCATTCTTGGAGGGAGTAAAAAAATTATAATTTTTTAACATTTGTTTAACTTGGGCAGTGCTGCTGTATTTTGAATGGGAACTTTGGCTTTTTCCCAGTGGTGGTGACAGAAAAAATTGTTTTCTCAGTACATTTTTTGTTCCATGATGCAGGTATTGTTGCTGCTGTAGTAAAATCCACAAAGTAGCTCAGCTAACTTTCGGTCTTGCGTTCATTTCCAGCCTTTTAAAATATACTTCATGGCAAAATGCTAGCTAAAAAAGAGATGAGACTGCAAGTTGACTATTCTTTTCTGACTACAATTCACTGCTAATGTTGACAGTGTGCTCTGAGTTTGAAGGAGGAGTACTACTCCAAGGACCACAGAGTCAAAATAGATGATCAATGCCAAAGAATTAAGTTAATTTCAAATACCAATACAGTATTTTGACATGTGCTATGGGATACCAGGCTACTAAAATGCAAGTACTACTGAAGTGCCTCAAACAGATACACAACGATGTTGTATGAACTTGTTGATTTGTCTACTGGTTGTGTGTAAAAGCATAATATTTCTTAAACAATTACCATAGCAATATTCTGATCCGCTCCTACTTATGTCCCTGGCTTTTTATATTTTCATGGACTATTTATAGCTAAAAACGACCTCACAATTTCCTATTTAAGGACTATTTCATTATGTGCATCTTGCAGTACAGCAGCAGTGTACAGTAGTATACCCAAGAGCACCAAATGCCCTGTGGGTGTGTTTATCTCCTGGCACCTGCTGTGGATAGTGGAAAAGTCAGGTCTGTGAGTACTTTGTACTACTTAAAAATGGGAAACTAAGACACGGGAAGCGATTTGCCAGTTGTACTGGAATTTTTTGTGTGCACAATCATGGTCAGAGCCATGTCTATTGACCTTCATAAAAGTAAGGCTTTTAAGCAACTGTGAAATATTCTTGTACTAATATGCATTTCTTAAGCCACGGGCCGGGAAGCAGGCAGGTGACTGGTCATATGCTTGTAACCAGGATTTTTTTTTTCAGCAGCTAAGTTATACTCAAAGAAGCTAGCAGTGTGTTACTTGCAACCTTACAATGTAACTCGCTGTGGGATACTTTATGGTCAGAAAGAAGAGAAAACCTAGTTCAGGCAGTTGTGAAGGGAGCATGACATTGTCCCAGAAGATGCTTTTATTTGAAGACTGTCCATTCGATGAAGAAACATGGGAATCCTGTAACTGGGCATTAGCATTTTTTTTGTGAATAAGAAAGCAAAAAGAAACTCTATTTTTATTCTTAGTTAAATTTCCCTGCTGGTGATTCCACACATGGTGTTACTTCTTAATATACCCAGGAGAAGGTTTCAAAGCCTTTCCAGAATATATTTCCTTTTTTTGAAGAGGTGCTTTCACAGAAGTCTGGCTAGTAAAAAGACAAAACCATATGGGTTGGTCATGCAGCGACATCAACACTTACTTGATCTGCAGGATCCTAGAGCATTTCCAAGACCTGGCTCTCCTATCTGCAGATGCCATCTGCCCTTGATGCCTGTGACAGTAGGACCCTTCTTGGAAGTTTTCTAGACCACCTTTACCACACTGAGCACATTGTACGATGTCTCCTCCAGGACAGATGAGAGCCCTGCAGAAGAAACCATGGCTGAATTGCACTGCCACTAAGTGCACCTTGACATACACTCCAAAACACAGAGGCACAACGCTAGGGCATCCCCCTCTGCTTTCTTCTACCTCCTACCCCTTTTCCCTACTGTGCAGCTATTTAGCTGCTCTAGAGCCACCCCCAGAGAGCAGGGAAGCAACATGGAGCCAAGACCGTGTGTCATCAAAATAGCTACTGATAGCAGAGTAGACAGCTATTTCCAGAATGATTATTAGCACTATTAGCACATGCTGAAGCTTACGGCTGAACATAAGCTTTAAAGGAGTGGATTTTGTTGTAAAAAGTGAATAAATGAGACAACTGTCAGAACAATAAGTGGTGAACCAAGTAATATCCTTAGCATACTAAATGCAAAGCACTGCCTGCTGGCCTCTTTTCACTGAAGCCGCTGGTAAAATTACCGTTGCCCTTCAGGCTGGAGAAATAGACCAGCAACAGCATGTGGCACAGAGGTAAACCAACTAGCAGGCACCAAGGCTGCTCCCACAACTAATTAGCTGCGTGGCATTTTAGCAGGGGCAAAGCAGTGGTAACAGCCTGGGATCCAAGGCACTGATCCTCCCCCAGCCCAAACCACGCTCCACTGCTCCTGGAGCCTGTTCGGGGGATCTTTGCACTGCCCTTTACTGTACATACCTGGGGTGCTTGCAAGAGTACCAGTCTAAGGGCTTGTCCTGCTGCTGAATAAAAAGCGTGTTTTAGAAGGAGTCTGACTTACACTATTTTCTCATAGTCCTCACTCCAGAAATCTTAAATGCCATAATTGAAAACCTGCTGTTCATCTTCTGAAAGTCAGGTTTATCCTACTGTAGGCAGCTCCCAGAAGAACAGAATTTTGCATAATCAGTTGCATTGCAGGGAATATGTTTAGCAGTTTTCTGTTTTTCTTCTCCTGACACTTTTCTCACAGGAGAGCAGGCAAACAAAATCTAGTTATAGCTGTGCAATTTCCTCTCCCCCAATTCCTTTTTTTAACCCCGATCATCAAGGATACTTGTTTTATGAATAATATCACATTGTATGGGCAGTTTTTAATTTCCTTTTTGAAAATATATTCCTCTCTTTCTTACATGAGACATCTTGACAAGAGGTGTCTTGAATAGATACATCAAAACATGGGGGGTTTGTATACCTGTGTCTGCAAAGAAGTCATATGCTTGGGGGGTTTCCCTGGAGTAGCTAATTCAGCTTGGACCGAGCCACATGATCCCCTTTTCCAGTCTTGCCTTATGGCCTCTGAGGAATGTTGCATTGGCTGCGAGGGAATTACTAGGTCTTGGCAAGACATGTTAATATCCTTGCAAAGACTTGTTAGGGACCAAGACTTCAGCCTCCAACTATTTCCTCTGATAAAGCAGAGTATTCACAGCAGTTCATTAGTCTTGAATCACAAGTTTTACTTTGTTTGAGAGAAATTAAAGTTCCCCACAAACCAGAAGGACTCTGCAAGTGAAGCTGGCTGTTGTTGCCTGTCTGCTAGCAGGTTTCAAAACTGAAGCATAAAGTGTCAGATCCAATTAGAGAAATCAGTGGCTCGGCTTGGGAAAATGAACACCCAGGTGAAAGACAGGTTATGAATTATGGCAGCACATGCTGCACTGGGATTTGAAAGACCATCCATCAGCACATCGAAAAATATGTGAGGATGCAAATGCGATGTTTTTCCCAAAGACTCACCCATGTTCATACACAAAGTTTGCAGCAGCAACAGAACTACGGTCCCATTTTATTACAGCTGTTGTTTTCTGTTTTGGTTTTTTTTTTTTTTGTTGTTTTTGTTTTTGTTTTTTTTTAACACTCAATGTTATCTTTCCATTAGCATCTGAAATGACACTGATAATCCTTGAAAGCACCAGAGTGTGATACCAGAGTATCATATCTGCAGCTGGATCTCTCTGCTAGGAAGCTAGTTACACAGCATGGAAAGTATTTTTGCTATCTCATTTTGAATCATTGATAACAACATCTCAAGTGAAGGGACCATATTGTTCGTCCATGAGATGGGGACACTCCCACAGTCCCAGCACGTCACCATCCCAAGCGCCCACTTGCAAGGCAGAGGCAAGATCTGAGTTACACATGTTGTAAACCAGGAGCAGCTTTTGCAAAGTGGGAGGGGGCACAGTAGCGATGCAAGTGTCAGAGAGTGGATCACAAAACAAGTCCCTCCACACCAGCTTCCCACTGCACTTGTGTCACTGAGCTGAGCTTCAGAGCACAGCACAGAGGACACTGTAAAAGAACCTGAGAGCTGGCCCCCAGCAGCAGCAGACAGCCCTGGCCTCAGTGGCTGGAGCGCTCGATCTGAGTAGGGGTATCAGTCAGATGTTCAGAAACTCCCAGGTGATTCATGGCCCCATGTCTTGGCTGCATGCTGGCCTCTTCACACCTCAGGTGTTGGAAAAGGAAGTCAAACAGCCAGTTCTCATGTATACATTCAACAGATTTGAAAAGCCCCCCAATTGTAGAAAAACGGAGCAGAGATGCGAGGTCTGGAGCTGGTTTCCTACCCGAAAGCCAGGCAGGATGCCGGATCCACAGCTGCAGTTTGGCTTGACAAAAGGCCAACTGCAACTCTGCCATTTTCATCTGATTTAATGTTGACTGAACGTTTGTGTGCTGTTTTCCCATCCAGCACCATCCAAGCCTATACCAAAGACTAAAGTTGACCCAGCTTTCTGCAGAGTGGTGGCACAACTTGCAGTCTTGTTCAGTGCCATTTGCTGTAACCCAGTTCATATTTTTGACACCGGGATCCAAATCAGGACCCCGGTTCATTGGGTGTTCAAGGACGTGTCCTACTCCAACCTCCCTTGGGCTGTGCACATCCTTAGTTAGACACATGTTTAAATAGCTCACTACAGCCATGCTTAAGCCTCACAGCAGAAGGGCAGAGAACCGGCTCGATCAGCCATATACAATGAGATGTGCTCAAGCCAGCTAATGGGTAATCCTGTGTGTACGTACCACAAATACACAACATAACTCACTGTCCTGCTTGGCAGAAGAGTGTTATTGCTTCTTGGGAAACAAGCATTCCCGATCAAAGACTGTCCTTGCAGAATAAATAATCAAACCAAACTAATGCGTGTGCATGTGTATATATATCGTTCACATGGATTTATATGACATGATGCATATGCTAATGTCAGTTCATCTGAGGGGGTAGAAACTGATGGGGAAGTTGTAAGTACATGAAAGGAATGGGAATTTTCCGGTGAGCCTCAGCATGGCAGAGAGACTGTTCTTGGAGGTCGTAAAAGACTTCGGCAGCCAACTAATTATACACTAGCCAAATCTTATTACAAACAAGTAATAAGTATAGGCACGTTTGTTGGTTTTGCTAATGACATTAATGTCTTTTTTGATGATTTGCAGAGCTACAGGAGACCAGAGATTCAATTTGTACTGATGTATCTCCCACTCTGGTGAAGCCTAGGGAACTCTGTTGATGTTTGATAGCTTTTTGCCATTTATCTTTAGACAATTCAAGGTCTGTTTTCTGCACAGTAGTTTGAGCTGCTGTTTCTGCCATGTAACACTTAAACACTTATTCAGAACTCCACTTAGTGGATCTGTGTATCATTTTCTAGTATATAAGTGATGGTACGTAAAATTACATGTTAGTGTTGTTAAAGGGAATTCGTGCTTTTACTCCTCCACAGTTTCCTTATCTCCCTTAGCAAAATGGCTGTGACACAGAAGTCTGCCGTGTAGATTCATTTATCTTTCCCCTGTGGAGTCCTGGAGTGTTCAGATACCCTGGTTAAAACCACTGACTTTGCAATTTAGGGCAAGTCATCAGCAGGGAAAGAGACAAACTTGGAGCTGGATAAAACACATTCTGAAGAATTACCAGGATTTGCCGGGCAAAGACAAGCAAAGTTTTTTCTCTCACACACTCTCCACATACCTCCGTGACTGATTTGTTTTGAGTTTCCAGGGTGTTTGCACAGACCTGATCACTGGTCCCGCTGCCCTTCTCCGCTTCCTGTCTGAGAACAGACGGAGACAGTGAGCAGAGGCAGTCTCACGTCCTTTACTATGAAAACCACTGAACACAGTTTGTCCCGCCAGGGAAATCAGCGCTTTAAGTACGTGTGTAATCCACTGACTTCACAGGAATATCTCTGGCTGGAATTTTTAAGCGTGCTCTCTGCGGGGACAGAAAGACACTGTGCTGAGCACGCATTTGCACATCACAGGCGAGGGGCAGGGAGCTCAGCATAGGCGCTGCTGGCCCATGCTGCTCTTTGGGGAGCCCTGCCGTGCTGGGGCAGAGAGCTCCTGCCCCCCAGCTTTCCATCCAGCCGTTTCTAGCATTATGCATCCCTGGGAATACACTCAGAAACTACAGATGAGGTCATTCCCAAGAGTCTGCTAAGGTATTTGGGGCCCTTGACACTGAAAGGAGCTAAAAAATCTTATACTCTATGAATGGTTTTTAAAGGGAAAGTGGAACTGTTTTTATAGTACATTAGCCATTTGTTAATCTTGAACTGGTAAATCATTAACTACTCTACAATTTGTTTATCACTATCGTTAGCGATTGCACTAACATATGTTCTTCGATCTTATTTGCTTCAAAAGAAGCTTTGGGAGTAGCAGTTACTTATGCACAATCCAAAATCAAACATTCTTCATGAATTAATAATGTTTATGCCTATTAACAAATTTGAGGGTGATTTCATCTCTGTACTGTCCTTTCAAGTGATCCATCAAATATGAAAAGGAACAGTTTGCCCAAAAGGCCCTGAATTTGACCTGATGCTCTGAACTTCAGAACTTTTGTCCAGGAAATCACACCACATGCTCCTTTACAGGTGCAGAAAAACAAGCACTGTGTGCAAAGCTAGATCACCACTAAGGACAGGGGGTAACTCTAGCGTTGTCCTATGTCCAGTTTGTCTTTGGATAATGAAGAAGAAAGTGGCTGCTTACCGTGGAGTCCAGGATATGTAAGAAAAACCTATTTCAGAGGTACTAAATCAACACTCACATCCCTCAGCTCATGCTCTTGTGCTCCTACGCTTCCATGCTCCTCTCCCTCAGACAGTTGTACTGGGCTTCCCACCAGGTATGGGTCTGGCAACAGCACCCCCTGTCAGAGGTGGCGGTTCAGCTTCAAGTCACAGTTGATGTGCTGACAAAGAATCTTTACCTTCTTATTCAACCAACATGAACCTTTTGCCCAAGTGTGGATGGTGCTGAGCCAACAAATGTGGGTTTCTTGATGCATAAGGATGTGCTGTGCTTCAAATGCATCATCAGAATCACAGACTAGAGATGCCTTTTTAAAAATGTGCTCTGAACATGAGTTTCTGCTTCCAAAAATAACTTGTATTTTGCTCATATTATAAGAGCAGGATGTTCTTTCCTGTCCTGAAGGGATAGGAGGAAATGAGAACTATGAGGGTTTTATATGATATGAGCTACTATTCTGCTGGACTAGTGCTGTGAATCTTGATTTTCTTCTTCCCCAGCTGTCTCATTTTATTCCCCACAGACCTCATTTTGCTTCCATTCATGCTGATGCCACTCCAGTGAAGATCTCTTTGATCTCAAAGGAATTCCTCCATATTTACCTCTCCCATCCTAAGGCAGTAGACGTTAGAAGGGAGGCAACCTACTGAAGACAACAAGTGCTGAATGTTTTAAATCCCTTTCCAGATGAGATGAAATCAGCTGAGAGACTTGAGTGGGGGCAGAAAGCATCCTTTCCTGTCCTCAGTGTTTGAAGGAAAGAGATGACTGTTTGGAGGAAATGTGAACGTAATGGACTGTACAGTTGTGTCCCATTGTACTGAAGCCTGACAGGAAACACTCAGGGCTTGATTTGGGAAAAAGTAAATAGTATTCCTTTATAATACTCTCATAACCCTGGTTATCCTGCAGTATTTAACTACATCCCTGTCTTTAATGTATAGATTCTCACAGCTCTGTTCAGAAGACCAGAAGGAAATCTGGCCACTGGGGAGCGGGGGAGGCATGGGAAGAGATCATGCAGCAATTTCCAGCTGACGGTCCTCCTAAAGGACAGCAAAAGGCCAGCAGCTCTCTCCCTTTCAAACCAAAGTGACTCTGGAGTAGCTGCCAGCACTGACTGCTACTATAGTGGTTCCTTACAGGAGGAGGGCTGCAAATACCAAACTTTGGGTATTTTATGAGCAGCCTCTGCCAAGCCCAGAGGAGCTCTTTCTCACTGTCAGCTCTTGCTGTAACATATAGATGGTTGTGTCAAGGTCTCCCACCACATACACGAGGCCACAGGCTCCTCAGCATGCACTGAGGAATTCCTTGGCTAGAGGTTCACTCTGCGGCAGCCTGGAAAAGGTTCCATCCCTCAGTATTCAGAAACTTTCCCGAAGCTGAAGTGGTCTGGAGGACCAGTGCTGGTAACTAGAAATGCCTTCTGTTGCTCCCAAGGGAGCCTGCCTCCCAGAGTGACTGGGGTCAGGGAGCTGTTATAGTCCTTTGTCCACAGGGAACGTGCAGTACCAGCAGTGTTTGGTGTTTTATTGTACAGCTCACCAAGCTGCAAAGATTGCAAAAGAAATCACACACACACCCACCCCCCGCAAAGTATCCCAGCGGAGACGGATTGAGGACATAATGCCCTTGATTGAAAAAGGAGGCACCCAGGAAACCTTGTGGCATATATTTTTTTTTAACTAGAACTAAAGTAATTTGGCATACACATCCCCTGAGCTGCTTCCTAAACCACAGCTGCATGAGGAATTATCTAGCTCTTAGCTGAAGTAACTCCTTAAAAAAAACCCCAAACATGTAGGTCATTAAAGTGCTAATAAAAAATGTTGATGAATCTCTGAGCAGTGCTCTGATTATCTCTCTGTGGGGAATGAAGAACTCATTAACATGAGCTCCATGCCACTCCCTCCTCCTTTCTCAGAGTTTGGCATAAAGCAAGGAAACAAATGTTTGTGGTTTGGCCAAGTTTCTAATGAGTAGCTCAGCTAGGTCCACTGATTACACACATGGTTTTTCAGACGGTGAAAGTCACAAAGTATTTCTGACAGACTACAACCCCAAAAAGGAAATGCTTTACCTGTTGAGTGGATTTTTTACAACATATTTTACAGGAAATGTACAGAGAGAGTGTTTCTTTGACATGGCAGAGAGGGAGCAACACTGTGAGGTCGAGAGAACCTAATGGAGATGGAAATATGTCTGAGGACCAACTCTCCAAAATGCAATGCTGTGCTAGCTTACTATGTGTTGTTGTTTATTTTTTTTTTTAATACTGAGCTATAGTCTGACCCCAAAAGAACAGTCTTGACTATTATCTGTCCTTCCTGCTCTACATGTTACCTCTCTTACTCCACAGAAGGATGTCTATGCAGCACCCCCAGGCAGCGCAGGAGTCCATAGCCAGGCAGCACAGGCACAAATCTCCATTTGCTGCATCGGTCACAAGAGATGCAGCACGGAGACCTGTCTAACTAGAACTGTCTGACCCCAGTGACTCCAGCAGCACCTGGCAGTCGTTTCAAAGGAAGGAACAAAACTTCCAGAAATAATGGGAGAAGTCTCTCCCATGCAGGAAAATTGCTTCTTGATCCTGCTTGTATCCATTTGTGGCCTGAATCATGAGAACTTGTCATCTCCATAATCTTTCCAGCACTAAAGTAAAACTCAGCCACATGCCCAGGAGAGGAAAACTTACTCTACAATAAACACGAAAGGCATCTTTACATGCCTGAAAGCATTCTGCTGGGATAAGCAACCGCTGCCTCTGAAAGTCAAATCTCAGGATGTGTGATCAATGTCACGCAGCATCTTAGCACTCAAATCAAACTCCTGAAACATCAAGTCTATCCCCTGCTATTGCAGGCAATGCATCATATAATGACTTTAATAAACCTCATCTGAAAAGCAGTACCCTCCCCCAGAAAAGGTGGAATTTGATTGATTTAATGGTTAACAGCCTTCCTCTAATTTCCAGCTTAAATTTGTGCATGGCCAGTTCATTCCCAATTGTTCTTGTGCCAGCACCGTCTCTAGCTAAGCAGTTGTCCGGACCAGAACACAGATGACCTGATCCACCAATTTCATTCCAGTATCACACTCACTTTCAAAACCATACCTAAAGTTGGTCGATTCTTGGTCTTTTCAGGTTGAAAGCTTATTGAAATGTGACACAGCTGTAATGTTTTCCAAAAGGAAGTAAAAAGAGGAAGAAACAGCCCTACTAATTCCATGAGTGTTCTAATTAATAAATACACAAATTAGAGAAAGCCAATTGCTTCATCCTTCATAATGCACTCCACATGTAGGTGTATATATGCTTCCTGTGCCTAAAGTAAACTTTAATTTCCTACAACCAACAGATAGTTAGAGGTCTTCTGTTTTAACATCTAAATAACAGATGCTGTACTACCTCATCCCATTATTAGTGGACAGTGCCTACAGGTTCCCCCACCGCTGGCCCAGTCAGGTGAAGCCATCTCAGTGCTGGGTATAAATTTGCAAATTTAAACCATGTTCTGCATCCTGTCCCTATCCAAATCAAATACCCTGTATCTGGATAGTTTGGTGCCTTAAGCACTTTTTCCTCTGAGGACCTCTCTATCTTCCAGGTAGCCTCCTTTCTGCTGGGGACATGCAGCTCCTATGCTGGTGTGGT
Organism: Ceryle rudis; assembly: GCA_033439905.1. NCBI lineage: Eukaryota > Metazoa > Chordata > Aves > Coraciiformes > Cerylidae > Ceryle > Ceryle rudis. The sequence continues at coordinate 32,005 of JAAGNO010027689.1, forward strand.
GGCAGCAACCAGTAGGGCTGGAGCCTCTTTGGTTACTCAATCAGAAGAGGACCCCAGGCCTGCAGTGTTTTCACCCTGCCCTTACTCCATTGCTGCTTGTTTCCCTGTGATCACAGTCCCCGAGGGGCTCCTCTAAATGTGAGCAGGACACAGAATTGGAAGGTTTTGTCACTGAACCTACATGAAGTTAGCTGTGAGTAATTTTACACCTATAAGCAATATCGCTGATTTCAAAGGGAACTTTTAAGCCTTTCAAGCATATTTAAGACAACTTCTAAGTTTTAGAAATAATTACAGATATAATTAAAATGCAGACTCTTTTGCATATAAAGGACAACAAACACACTGGTGCTTCTGTAACTTCACACAGCTGGTCAGAACGTCTCAGATGTAAGCAAACCAGCTCTGAAACCAAGAAACCAGTATCTTTGGGTGGGGAACCAAGACAGAGATGATGTCAGCTGCAAAGCAGAACAATTACAGAAAGCCCAAAAAAAAAAAAAAAAAAAAAAAGACAGCTTTTGCCAAAAAGAGATTCGCATTTCATGTTTCGTGCAGCTTTTTTTAGCCAGGGCTGCTGCTTTCTTCCCGTGGATGGTGCAAGAACCTTCTCCTCAGAGGCACAAGCCATCTGGAGAAGGCTTCTGTTGCCCTTCCCCCGACAGAGACTGTTTAAAATCTCACAAAATTTCTTTTCAAAACTGATCTTTTTAATATTATTGATTGGGGGGTTATTTTTATTCATTGTTCCCACACACACATCATTTCGTTCCCACCACTAACAGCAGCAGCAGCTCAGATGTGCAGTGGACATCGCAGAGTCCATCTCCTCACACCACACCTCGCTCGACCATGACCCTTTAGAGATAAAGGCTCCCCGGAGTATACCCCGATGGGTACGAGTGGCGTTGCTCGCCCTGCGCTGCAGGTACAGCCGCAGGGCAATTAGTCTGGGGACTACAACGGAGGGCAGCAGCCCCTCGGCCAAGTTTGAAGCCGGCGGAGGGAGGCGGCCTCCCCCCCTCACCCTCCGCCGGCTTCAAACTTGGCCGAGGGGCGCTGAGGCAAAAGCAGGGAGCCAGTCCGCTGCCAGATAGTGAGCCACAGCGAGCTCGGCGGGCGGGCGCGGGGGGAGGAGCTCAGGTGTCCCTTCCTGCCATATAGTGCCGCCCCTTTCCCCGCCCGCCCGCTGGCCGCGGTGGTGCTGGGGCTCCCGCCGCCGGCGAGGAGGGATGGACTGAAGCACAAAGGCGCGGTCCCGCTGAGGTAACGCTCCCGCGGTGTGGGGAGAGGAGCGGGAGGAGGGAGAGCGGGGTGAATCCTTTCCCTTCCCGCCGAACGCGAGCGGTAACGGCTGCTGCGGGGCCCTGGCCCAATCGTTTGCCGCTGTCGGGGAAGGGGCGGCTGGAGGCCTGGAGCATTTCCCCCCCACCCGGTTCCCTCCGCCGTCTCCAGGCTGCGGGGCCGCGGCTGCTGGAGGGCTGAGGTGCTGTGGGGGGGACCAGGGTCGCCGTAGGGCTGAGGGGGAACTTCTCCGTGGGTGTACGGCAGCCCTCCGGCCGGGGGAGATGCTGCAGTGCCGCGTTTCTGCCTCAGCGCCGAGCTGGGAAGGACGGGGCTTTAAATAATGCGCCTCAGCTCGGCAGCTCTGATAATCGAATAAAACCTTGAAAGTCTTCCTCGTAATTATGGACTGCCTTTGCTGCACCGCAAGGTTCTGCACTCTTGCGAGTCGCAGAAAACTTCTTAAAATTTTTATTCTTTAAGCTTGCTGGGTTTTTTTCCCATATGTTTAATCACGCACGGCTCCACCTTGGCTGACGATGATGGTGCGGGGAGCGCAGGAACGCGATGTCCAAGTGCAGACAGACACACGTATTCTGGTCACGGCAATGCGTACCTGCCGGCGGGCCAGCATCTGCCCTGCGCCGCGCTCACGCAGCGCCGTGTTTTGTTAACAGCTTGGAGTTATGTTCTTTGTGCGCTTATGTTAGTAAGGACAAAATTCATAATTGCTGCCTTGAACTTTAGGCTCCAGAAATGAGCATTATGGTGGGGCCTCTTGAGAGTTTGTTCTTCAGGTCTGGTCTCACCTCCAGACAATATTTATCTTGCGCTAAAAAGCTTATTTAGGAATTCAGAGCAGATTTATCCATCGGTGTTCATGCTGGACTTGGGGGCAGGCAGGGTCTGCGTGGCTAAACAGTGTGATTTTAGCAGGGAAGCCTTAGGCTGGCTCTGTGAGGAAGGTAGAGCATGCTTCAAAAGCTACAACTGCTGCGGCTGATCATGGAGGTGGGTTGCTTCTGCTTCTGTCTTCTCAACATCGTTATGTTACAGGCTGAGGTTCAGTCTGGTGCTTTTCATTCATGGTCCCTGGATTTGGGGCTAGATGTTAATGATGTGATAGTAAGCAGAGGGAAAACGTGTAGGGTTATGCCTCATCTGTGTGGTGCCACTGTGTGGAGGAGTTAAGTTTTAAAATAAATATATAGAACTAGTAGGAAAGAATATCTGGTCAAAAAAAAAAAAAATTGGCCGAGAGTTTTAAAAGCACAAATGTATGAAACTGCTGAATTATTAATTGTGTGGGAGAAGCAAAATGAGCTTTGGTACCAGAGGAATGAAGGTGATAAATGTGATTTCAGCCTTTAAAAAAGGGCTTTGGTGTACCTGGAGCAGCTTCAGGCTGTCTCACCTGCCTCCTGGTCCGGTTGTGGTGACTGGAATAAAGCACAGATGTGGCAGATTCATGGCTGTGATGTGATCTGCTGGAAAGGAACAGTGGTGGCTTCAGGGAGGAATGGCATAAGCTGGGGCAGTTCTGCTCATAGCTGGTTTGGCAGCAGGTCTACAGTGAAAGGCTCCCTTTCACCTCCCTGCCAGGGTTTGCCAGCATGTCTCTTATACCAAGGAGTTCTGTGGCCCACACACCGTGTCGCATAAGTGGTCTGTCTGGAAATGGCATGCAAGCTCCTCATTTGAGTCTCTTTGGTGGCACCCAGTACTTACACGGAAAGAGGGTGTGAATGCTGGGAACGCTGTGGGCTCTCTGGCTGTCACCAGACGAGCTCCTCAATGCTACTTTGAGTAAGCAGTGCACATGCTCCTCAATGAAAAAAAAATTATAATTGTGTAATTAATAGCAGATGTAGGTTTTAACTTTAGAGATTTTCATGTTAATACTTTTAGTAATGCTCACATTATTTTTCAGAAGACGCTGCTACTTGTGTTTAATTTTTACTGGGAGAATGTGAAGCCCTAAGCAGGGAGGAAAGGGTGTGCTCTTTAGGGGCTGAGTGTTTAATGATTGGGGTTAGTGCATGATGATGATGATTAAGCCCGTCCTTAATTCTTGACCGATAGATGGTGTGCTGCTGTACTTTAGGATATGTGAGGATTTAATGATCTCTTGGTTAAATCAGTCATTATCCTTGACTCTTGCCTGAGGATTGAAGCAGCTGACATTTTTATTTAAGGGAATGATGATTTTTGAGGTGGTGCAGTTAGGCTGTTGTGTACACCATCGGCATCTAACCCAAAGAGGAGGTCCCGGAGGTGCCTCTCACGCTAGAGGCTTTGCAGTCCTTGTAGAGTGGGTGGACTTGAGCAATCTGGGTGTGCGGGGATGTTTTGCCATCAGTCGCAAGGGGAACTGCAGCTCTTCTGTCGACCCTTTGCTGCTGTGAAATGAGCGCTGGTTGTTCGTCAGGGCTGGGTGAACCGAGCTGGGTTGAATGTAACTGTGCTGGAACCGTCCCTGTTGCATGTGATGTTAGAGGTGACATTGCACACAGGGCTGCCTGCTTTTGTTCAGACCAACTTGTTACAGGCCAAATGACCTGGGGTAAGATGCCATTTGTCACGAAAATCATCAGATATTAACATGCAAGAGACAAAAAAAATGAAGAATATTTTAGGACAGGCCAATGTTAGGTTGTTTCCTTTTGTAAGTGAAATGTTTCACAGATCAAAAGCTGGAATTAAGGCAGGCAGAAGGCTGCCAGTTTTTCCCCTTGCTAAAATTGCTGTTGGGAGTTAAAACTGTAACAAATGTCCTTGCCATTAAGTGAATGGTGTTGAAATGATAATGCTAAAAAAAAACCCCCAAACCAAAACAAACAACCACCACCACCACCACCAACAAAACCAAACAAACAACCAAATAAAAAAACCACCCCAACAGAAAAAAAAAAACCAGCAATTTTAATTTAGGCAGATAACTTGTGTGACTTTGAGGTGGTGTATAAAGTTGCCTTTGCTAGCTTTCTTTTTTAAAACTGGATAACAAACTTGTTTCTTTAAAAAATGACCTGTAGCTTTAGCAGCTATTGCAGCCTCTGGCTGTTATTTCTGTTGTAAGTCAATTTTGCATTTTTGTAGTGCTGCTGTTTCAGAAACTGAGTTGGTCATTGTTTTGGTATTGACTTAAAAGAATGCAATCTATATTATTTAATAACATTGCTTCCCGTTACATCACAGGCTTTTCTTCAAGCTATGTTTTGAAATACTGGTTGTGGTATGAGAGATGGTGCTGTGGCTTCTGGTAGGGTTCTTGAGGGGTAGTTGTCTTTTGTGTAGTGCTTTTTTTGGCAGATGAAGAGGAATAAAAGCTACTTGACCCTTAGGGAACACGCAGTAACTAACTCATTGTGTGTTAATGTTAGATCTGTTTGCCACAGTCTATTCATCTTTCTATGTTACTTTGAGTTACTTAGCATATGGGGAAACGCTGTTTCTTTTCCATATTAGAGATAGCACAAGTCATTGCATATCACTGCAAATGAGATTTTTGAGGTAGTTCTTTTAAAGATATCCTAGCAAGTATATGGCTGTTCTGTGGATAATTTGTGGTCTGGATTATTAAGACAAACCAATTTTAATAAACATGGTGAGATAAGAAAGTATCTTTAGTTATGGCATGTTCTTAATCTAGGCTATCGGGTAGGAGGAGGTGTCACTTCAAAATCATCAATAAACTGGAAAATCTTTACTATTAAAAAGCTGAGATTTTCATTGCATTCATTGAAAAGTTAGTAAAAGAATGTTTGAGAGCTTCAGACCTCAGTGTGAGGGTGGTGGCCCTCCCCCCCCTGCCCCCCAATCTTTGCAGTTTACCAAGTGTGATGTTGTGATGTAGATATCTATTCAGGACTCTGGGAGCACATTAAACCTAGTACGTGTCTTATGGTAGTGTCAATTGTGCTTGACAAGGATGGAGTCAGCTGTTACAGAGTGCCAATAGGGGAGATACTATAATAGCCTCCTTCTTTATTCCAGCCTCTTAAATGTTCTGGTCTTGGCTAGGAAGAAACTTTTTGTGCCTTGTGTTGTTTAATGTGCCAAAATCCTAGTGACATCAAAGCAGCAGGTAGTATTTGTGCGAGTTAGCAGGTTGAGGTAAAGATCAGTAAATTGCAAACTGGTGTGAGAGCTCCAGCTTGCTTTGGAGATTTTTTCATGCTGCATTTTCCTTGACCTGCAGCAGCAAACAGCTGGTAAATCCCTTCTCCCTTGTGCAGTCAGAACCTCCTGAAGTTACTTTCCTAGCTGAAGTATGTGGCAATCTCGGATACTGCAGAGCTGATGGCAGCCTGCTGCTGCTCTTATTGTTGCTGTGCTGCCCCAAACGAGTCCCTAGCACAGTGTTGGTGTTAATAGGAGCTGGCACAGCAGCCAAGAGCTGAACTGTCTGCTGTGTTGGCCTAAGTAAGAGAACTGCTGAATTGCTTTGAAAATCTGTGCTGCTTGTTGTCTTCTATACCTGTAATTGGTCTCTCTTTTTTTTTTTTTTATTGTTGTATGTGTTTAATTAAGTGATGTGGGTTTGTTGTTTTGTGGTTTGTTTTTTTCTGAAAAGAAACATTCCTGTGCATGTCATCCATAGCTACTACACTAAATACATACTCTCCAAAATGTGGACTGGCTTTTGTTGAAGAAATAATTTTTAGACAGCTCTATAAGTCTTGACAGAATGCAGTGGGAATGATTTGGTACTGAAGTTGTCGGTGTTATTCAAGTCATTTCTAGATCAATGACAATTATGAGTTGACTGCGTTCAAAGAGACTGCTGATAACATAAGTTGGTTTATATAATCCAGTGTCCCAGTACTTCCTTAGCTACTCATATGACACTTTAGTCTTTATGGATTTATATACAAAAAAAAAAAATAAAAATCTGTATTTATAAAGAGTATCAGCAAGGCCAAAAAGTCGAGTATTTGAAAGTTGGGTAGTGCTTTCCAAAGAAAATACCCTTGATTTAAAAGTGGAAATTAATCTCTAACATTGGAAAGTATACTTATGAGCCTTTGTGTCAGGAAGAGTAGAATTGTTTTGGCTCGGATGATTCAGATCTAGCAGACGCTTAGTAGAAACAACCTTCTCCCTAAGGTAGGGAAAAAATAGGTGAAATTGAGAATAGGATTTTGAGACGGAAACAGTGGACAATACTAGGCAGTGCATCCAGCTCTGTCTAGAACTGAATACAATGACACAGAAGTAGTGACCTCACAAATACTTGTGTTTTCCTGACCATTTTTTGGACTGCTAATGAATTGTATAACAATTTCTCCAGGTCAGTGCTAAAATAGGAGTAAAACAGCATTTAAGCCAACTCTCTTTTAATATACCAGTTAGAGCTGCACACCAGACAACCCTGCCATATTTGCTGAAATCAAGCAAACATTTCATTCATAGAACATATAATCTTTATTTGGGGATTGCACGATGTATTAACCTGTGAAGGGTAAGATTGAGTGATCTCTTATGGTTGTTTTCAGCTCTATTATCTGTAATTTCTGTGACGGTGCTGAAGTTTAGGGTGCAAGAAGCTATGTATAAAATCAATACCTGGCACATCTGTTACAATTAAATCGTGGTGGTGCCCACAATATGCCCATCATCCTGTTTCAGATCCTGGTCACATATGAGATGTACTAAATACACATTTAACTAGAAATTGTCTTTGTACTGTTCACAATCTGCAAAATTTCTGGCTTTCACTAGCAGCTGTCTTTAAATACCTATTTGTCTAAAAGCATCCACGAAAGCAAAACCCTTCTGGTGATACAAAATTTTTTGTGAAGGAGTAGAAAACAGGAGATGTTCGTTATCTTTAAGGCATTTACTAAATGAAAGCTGTCGTCTCTTTGGCGTGAGAATACAGTTTGTCCTAAGGTTGTGTCATTTTCTAATTCCTAAAATTATGGTTGTGAAAGAATCTGTGACTATGTGCTGATTCCCCCCCCCTTTTCATTTCCCATCAATTGACATAATACTGAATACAGTTTAGATTTCTTATTGACATGCTGATTGTTATGAATTGACTATCCAGAGCTATTTATCTTTGACATGTAGCTGACTTGGCATTCAAAGGACACGTGCATGTTCTGTGTTAAATGGCTTAAGGACTGGAATGACACAGTTGGAGAGCTTGGCAGATACCTCTGTGTGCGTGATTTGGAACAAAAGCCCCCATCTTCTAAGAAAGTGTGTCCAAAATACATCGAGTCAAATTTTCATGAATATTTTTATTGCAAATATATCATTCTGAGCATCTGAGGAAGAAAAATGAAGTTGTGATACGTGCTTTAATAATGGCTAACACAATGTCTTGTAAAGCAAAGTATGCCTATAACCAGCAAAGCCCTCTCCATATGCTTGGTTTGTTTTTTACCAACCTGATCAAAATCATAGTTCTGGTATTGAGGAAAAAATAAGAAATGTACAGAAGAACTTGCATTCATTGAACATGGAAATTTGTAGGGGTTTAAAAGAAGTAAAAGAAAAAAACAAACCAGAAACCAAATCCAGTGGTCTGGCAGTCAGGTTCCCCTTGTTATTTCACTCTGTTTCAAACTTTGTTTAAATAGTTCTGCAGTGTGTGAAGGGATTGAATACATCTGTGTAGTGCTAGCACGAGTGAGTCTTTACTCAAAACCAGGTTAGTTTAAAAATAAAAATAATCTTGAAATGAATCTGGGTACCTTCCTAGTTAGAATATATCGCAGAACGTAAAGCACGTGAACTCAAGGCAACTTAGTTTAATTGTATGAAATGTTTAAGCTGTAAAACATCAGGGGGTTTTTTAATAGGTGCCTGGATAATTTGCCTTTAGGTGTCAGAGGGGCAGTGTGGGTTCCCTTTTCACATCAAATGTTTTCCTGTGGGTTGAGCACTTGGGGAAGAACTGAAATTCTGTTTCCTCTTTAAGTGGTTGTTGCATATGTGTTGTGTTCTTTGTGTGTGTTTGCTCAAGCTTAGATGTTTTTAAACAGCAGTGTCCCTAATTTTACAAGCCCTAAGACAACTCCTGGTTATGGGTTAATGTCAAACACTGTGTAGTTGTCAAGCACGGTGCCATTTTTTTATGGGCTGGTCAGCAGAAAATGTTCTTTTTCTTCCCATTCCTAATCTGTTTTATTGCATATCAGTGCCTCTAATCAAATTGGGTGAGTATTAATATATTGCCAGGTGAGATCCTATGTCCTTCAGAATATGTTATGTCTGAAAGTGTCCAACTGCCTGGATCAAGACACTGTCTCTTCAGCAATGGACCCGAATTGGCCATTGGAGACTGCTAAGTGCAATGGGATTCTTCTATACCAGAGAAGTGTCCCCCAGAAAGAGGGGAGGTCAACATCTCAGTCCTGCACTTTGTGAAATCTTTGCTTAGTTTTGAAGATTGCCAAATCTCTCATCAGTTGGCAAACACTACATAACTTGGGGCGGAAGGGACAGAGAGCTCTGAGTGGAGATGCAGGAGTCAGGAGCTCTCTGCTCCACAAGCAAGGTGAACAGGAATCCAAGGTTACCCAGTGTTTTCAGTGCCACCAGCTTTGACTGTCTGGTCCTTTCCTATAGGTGGAAAACCAGCCTGCTTAGCCCATGTGTATCTGTAGAGCAATGTGCACATGGGCAACCCTTTTCAAGAACCTCAGTTGCTGTTTGCACTTGTCACTAAGTTTGGGTCTGTGAATTGCTTCAGAGGAATCCGCAAGGCAGAACAAAATATATTAGTACTTGTCTTGAGAGATCCTGTCTCTCTGGTGGAGAAAATTCCGTTTCCTTGTTGAATAGGGTTGAAATCTTCTCCGGGGTGGGGGGGAATAGTAAAAAATTTAAAATCAAATGTATTGCTTCCTTTTCTGTAAATGTTGCCTAGTGTTACATAAGACTTACTGTGTGTGCAGTATTGACTTAAAGAATTAACTAATGGTGGGAGTAAGACTAACAATGTCATATTTATAACTTGGGTGAGCCTTTAACAGCAAAAAAAAAAATAGTTTGAGGTATATTGTGTAACACTAGTGCCTGACTACTATCAAACATGCTGCAAATGTATAGTAACAGATATTGTGTGCAGTAAATTTATCTTTGTAGTAGAAACCTGGTGGTGCTGCTTTTCCCAAGGGGTAAGTTGAATTACATTATTACTGAGCCTGAGCTACCAGAGCTTTGCTTATAGTACACATACAGACAAGACGGTTGGCTCTTCACACAGAGGTGACCTTTGCTGTATTTTGGTTTCAGATTTCACAGGGACCTATTTCAAAGTTTTTAGCTTCAGTCCACACCCTGCTGGTAGTTAGCTATAAAACTCTCTTTGAAGACAGGATTTTTTTTTTTTTTGGTGTGTGGTGTTTTTAAGTCTCTCCTTTATTGCTTTAATGAAGTTACATAAAGGACATTTGTTTACTTCTTTTGTAATATACATTGCTGCCACTGTTGCTTGTCGATATAAGTGATAGTTCAAAGATGAAATTAAAGCTATGGGATTACCAGTTACCATGTGCAAATGCATAGTGCAAGTATTTCTTTTTTATGACTCTTCTGTTTATTAGTTAACTTGAAGAATGTGTACTAGCATATATTTGTGCTGGGGAAACTATTATGGTTCATGTGGAATAATGTAGTGTACTTCTTCCAAGGTTATTCCACCCTCTCTCTAAACTTTTTTGTTTCTCTCTCCAAAACCAATTTAAAGAAACAAATTAAAGTCCTGTAATCCTATTTAAAAACTCGGTCAAATAAAAAGTCTGCATGACACTGTTCCAATAAATATAATCACCTCTTTAACACAGTCACTCATCCTTAGGACTCTGATTTCCACCTGATTAAAATACTTGGGTTGTGCATTACAACCAAGCTAAAGGGAATATCCTGTTCTTCCCTCCTGGCTGGGGTCCCGCCTTATCCTCTTGTATAAGCCCTAGTGAACACTAAAGTGGGTGCAAGGTGTCAAAGGCAGCAGTGAGAACCTGTGGGCAAAGGGGGCAACAGGGAGATGGGGCAACTGTCAGCGCTGAGGTTCAGGTTGACTCCAGCCCCTTATTCCTGCAGTGGTGACAGCTCTGCAGGGTCCTGCCTGTGGTACTGTGAGGCAATATGAAAACAGAAGTGAAAGGTGTTTGTGAGTTGAGCTTTCTTCAAGGAGACTTGTTTGTAGGAAAGTAAGAATGAAAAAACCCATTAGCTTTTTAGATATGATGTGGTAGCCTCTAGATTATAAAGTTCCCCCTACCCTCCCAGTAACCTCAGAATCTGGAGGGGAGCAGTTTATGTTTAAAGGGAGACTCTTTGGGATAAGTGCAATGTTTTGGAGAAACTATGTAGACTTCAAAATTATTTTAATTAACATAATCTCAGCATGCTGGGCTGAGCTGCCCTTTGGCTTCCATGTCACACACCTGTATCCTAGTTCCATGAGGCTGCCAGTGAGTGACAGTCCAGATGTTGAGTGTTGGAGGTTCCTTTTTCAGAAGCCTTTATAGAACCTGTAGTGTATGTGCACAGCACAAGATGTACAACTATATTTTCTGTTGTAAAAGAAAAGGTTTTCACTGCTGAACAGTGTGTACCGTTGTGGGTTTGGGGTTTTTTTGGTCCTATTTCTTAGTTATATGTAAGAAATTGAAGCTAAATATTGCCATGGGAAAACTTCATTGAGTCAGGTAGACCCCAGTGTCTGTAAGTTCAGGAACTTGGAGAACAAATTATTTCCTTGAGAGGAAAGGATGCAGTTGTGCTGAGTTCTTTACTAGAACTTATGCATACGTTTACAAGACAACTTTATATATAAAGAAGAATTGCATTTAGGAAAATGTATAAAAGGAAGCTGTTTAGCATAGCTCAAGCCTGCCTCACAAAACATTATGTAACTATAACTTGCACTCTTACATGCCTTTGAAACTGATGTTGCTTCGTCTCTCTCCATTCAGGTTCTCATCAGTTAAATGATGGGTAAGAAAACTCAGTGTTGCTATCAACAAATTTGGCATAAGAATTGTTTTTAGAAGTGTAATGCTGAGTTTCAAACAGCAGAAAGCTGTTTGCTGTTCAAGTTGACTGAAATTGTTCCAGTTAGTCTCTGTGCAGGTGGTGAATGATAAAAATTCACAGGGTGAATAGCTGTCCTGCAGATAGCACTTTATGGTCTTCAGTTCTGGGCACTCGTAGCTTTTTCCTGGACTTCCTTTTTTTTTTTTTTTTTTTTCCCTCCTACTCCAGTAAACCATCATCTTCAAAAGTTTGTATTTTTGTGGTTTGATGTGATATGTAGGCTTCGGTGTAGATACTTAAGGAGTCTTATCAAAGTAATACTGGCTCAGAGTAAAGATGCTTTAGTTAAATAGACTATGGCTGTGTTTAAAAATAACAGCTCTGGCTGTGTCAGCACATTGGGTGACCTGGTACTGACTTAAACAGATAGAGCCTATGAAAATTATTTTATCTGTTGCCTGTATTGCATGCGGTTTGAACTTTTTTTTGTTGGTAGCATTTTGGTGTTAGATGATCCAAACCAGAGCTCTTGAATTTTAAATGTAACGACCCAAATGGCTTCAAAGAGAGCTTGTACTTTTAAATACACAAAGAGGAGCAGCAGCACTTCTGCTCTTGTTTGAATTGCTAAAACAGTGGTGTCTGGCATTGGGTGCAGACACGGTCCTCATCTAATCTTGGTAGTTCTGGTATCTCAGACATTTGATTTCTATAGGAAAAGGGTGGTGTGCATACTCTACTAGCCCCAGGTCTGTTGGTGTGTGACTGTCATGCTTGTACACATGAAGGCTCTTGCCTTCTCTTAATAGTAAAGTGTGCAGAGAAACTCGATAGTAATTTCCCTGTAATTGTTTCATCTCACCCCAGCCTTGGTTTGGCTCTGACTTTTGCTGCATTTCTGAAGATTCCTTTCAAACATACATATTCTTAAAAAAAATCTTGGTTAATGAGGCAAAATAAAAAGGTTAAACTTTTTGAAAATAGTATGCGTATCTGATGTTTATTCCCTTTCTTACAGTTCTTGTTCTGTGTGGGTTTTCTGTCCTTTTTTGTTTCTTGGCAAGGAAGACAGTATTACGTTCTTGTACCAAGAGGAAGGGCATTAAGCTTGGTCATAAAAAGAAGATTTATTATCAAATGTAGTTTTTCATTTTGTTCATTGGAACATTTTTTTAAACTCTAACCATGCCCAGATTATTGGCTTCATTCATACAGTTGTTGTATCAAGTTTGGATGCTGTCTTTGTTAAAATATGGTTCCTGGGGGTGTTCTGTTACAGAGGTTTCTTCAGTGAGGGGAAATGGGGGTATAATAAAGAGGATCCAAGGACCGGACATAATGATTCTATATAACTGAAACAAACAATGCCAGATTTGGCTGATGTTGGATTTTCCATTAAACTTTTTTTTATTGGTGGTTGTTCATTTTGCTTTAAGTGGAGTTTAAAACTGAAGCAGATTAAGTGCCTGGAGTAACTGAAAGACCAATAGCAGACAATTTGGGCAGTATTTTTAATCTCTGTATCTGAGCTTCATGCATTTATCCTAAATTTTGGCTTACTCAGGAAGTCTCCTTGATTCAAATTCCGTTAGAGCAGTAAAGTCAATGAGAGACATCCAGATTCACTGAAAGGACTACAGCTGAAGCCAGTGTAATAGACCTGTCTGTGCCTGAGGTTCCTGAAACCTTGTTCCAAGTGTTCAGCTTGTGCTTGGTAAGAAGCGGTGCTGCTTTCTGGCACAGTGAGTATCTAACCTTTGCTGCTGTTGTCTCTGACTTGCTGCAACTGTCTGCTAGCTGTTAATGGTATCTTTTACCTTCTACTAGAGTTATAAAATATTATTAATTGGAATATGCTAAAATAAGGATAGAATTATCAAAATCTACTTGAGGATGAAGGCAAATTTACCAAGAGATTCTCTAAATGACTGTGTGTTTTGGCCAGAAATAGTGTGAAGCAAGAAGGCAGTGTGTTGGTGTTTTTCTCCCTTTCTGATGCTGAGCACTGCCAGAAGAGGAATGATGCTGAATCCATTTCTTGCTGCCTCTGCTATGCCAGAACATTAGTCTTCCAGGGTAGAGAGTGTGCAGTACCACAGTTTACAGCAGATACTTCTCAAAGAGCAAAAAGGTGGAAGAAACATAGTATCAGCTTCAACGTTTACATACCAATAGATATACCACATTAAAGCTGCTGAAGGCAAAACTGTTGCCATTATTTTAATGTCCTTCCAGTTATTTTAGAATGTTTGGTGTGGATTCCCCCCTCCTGCCCTATTCTCAATGCTGTCTGTGTCTTTGTGCTTTGGTAAAACCAGGTGCAACAATTCAATCTTACTCAACACACAAAACTGTTTCCTCTCTTCTATTTCTGCACGTGCTCTTCAACCTACTGTGCCCACTTTATTCATAGAAATCTAGGAAGAGGAGAAACTTACCTAATGCTTTTTCCTCTTGTTCAGGTTCAACTTCATAACTTTAACTCCTTTTCTACCATTATGTCTTTCATACCCATATTAGAAGCCGTTCTGGTAAAAACCCAAGCCCTTACAGAGGCTAATTATGTAGCATGTTGGAAGATGAAAACTGGGTTCCTCAGGGAGAAAAAAAGCTGTATGTGATTTGAGATCAGTACTTGGATTAGTACAGGGTATTCCGGTAAAATTTAATGAACGCAACATTTTTAGGCCTTTTGTTTGTACCATAGGATTCTGCTTGATGAAAAAAAGTCTGATAGAAGGGGTAAAACTGCATATTGCCCTGAGGATAAACTTTTGGAAATACTTCTGTGGATTGCAGCAACCGGTATTACATAAGAAAGGAAAAAAGTTTGCCCTGAAGTGCCTAAATTATTAAAGCATTAGTAAAAGTAGGATTTGTCTAGCTAGAAATTTATTGCAATGTCCACTTCTGACCAGGGGCAAAATGAGTATGGATGCATTGTAAAATCATAGTCATCTATGGGAGCCTGTGTATTTTGAGGGTTTCAAGCTTGTGTAACTTGATGTGAATAACATAAATGATTACAGCTGATATCTTGTAATTATTTATCTTGCAGTTATGTGAAATTAAGTTCCCTGAGAGGTCTGAGTGGCAGTATTTAGTGTATAAGGATCTGATCTTCTAGTTGTTTGTTCTTTATGGCAAACTGAATTAGCACAGACTTGACCAAAAGTGTGCAATTGTGCAGCTTTCTGATTAATTGGAGTGCTCTTCAAAGTATTCGATAGATCAGAGATGGGTTATAAAAGCAGAAAATTAGAACTGTCTTGGTTGTGAGACGTTTATGATTTCCTTGTAGCATCTCATGGGGGTGAGTTTGCACTGGACTTGGATATACAGCTGCTGAGAGTCTCTTGAGCCATAGGATCTTTTTGGCTTTGCCTGTAAGGAAGTGGAAGGGCAGGAGGTATTAGCACTACTCAGTCACACAGCTCAGGTTTTCCCCTTAATCACATTCCTGCTTTGAATTGCTTTTTGGAGAACTCTCTATGGATGCCGGAAGCCTTAAAACAAGGCAAACTCAGCTCTGGCTTGGCTGGCTAATTAAGGTACCCCAGTAGAGTTGTGAATAGCGCATTTAGGTGGTTATGCCTGCATACAAATTCTTTGTACAGTGAGGCCTGGATCTGTGGGTCCTCTTGGCTCTGTGCAGATAACACCCAGGTAACAAATCTCTAGTTCTCGGTTCATTATTCAGATTGCTGTTGTATTTATATATGCCATCTGCATATTGGCTTAACCTCTGGAAAGACTTGGGCTGTGAGATTATTTTTCTAAAAAAGAACACTTTAATACAAGCTGTGTAATTGCTGCAGTATGTTGTATTTCTCCTTTTAAGGTATTTTTCCCATACTGATGAGACAGCTGCTGGTGTTCACATTTCTGGGGGATAGCAAAACCCCTCGTGAAATAATTGGCACCTAGTAAATGAATGAAGGTTTTGCCATTGATTTATGAATGTGTGCGGAAACCACCTGTGTGTTTTGAGTTCTCAAGCAGTTCAATTTGTTTGTCTTCCTTAAAAAACCCCAAACAAACAAACAAATGCACACACACATCCTCGTTTGTTTTCCCTGTGCCCGCATCCATGGGTAGACTTCAGAATCAGTCAAATCAAAATGTTCTCACAGCGGGGGTTCTTCCGTGCTTGACAAAAAAGCTTTGCTAGCAAGGCTTCAAGTAGGTAAGTGCAGCAACCCAGAAGGGCTCTTCTTTTTAAGTGAGGCTGTAGCAGTTAAAGTTTGGAAGTAATCTTTAGGCACTGTGTAGACTGACTGCATGTGGGCAGAGCTGCTCACCTGCATTACCCACACTGACCAAAGTACCTGCTGGAAGTGCTTGGGTGAGAGTGTAACTGCACCTTGGTGCTTGCATGCTCCAGTAGCCTCTCTTGCTGAAATAACCTTTTCCTCATGGAGCAGAAACAAGTGCTTTGTTCACCTCTGGGCACAGATTGTCTTGTTTATCCTTCCTCACCAAAGTTTCCTCTGCACAAAGGGTTAGGTGTAACTGTGCTTTAAATCAGTCCGGTTCCACCACTACAGACAGTGTTTATACAACTATATATATATTTTGGTTTAATCCTCTTGAAAATTATGCTGAATTCAGATGTAACAGATGTTTAAAGTTCTTTTTAAAGGTTGTTTGGGATGTTTTAAATAGTGGAAAAGATCCAGTTGTCCGATCTTTTTGCCACCAGAAGAAAATACATTGACATAGCTCTTGATTAGAAGGTGGCTGTTTATAAGAGGTTTTTAAAATTGAAGCTCTGTTCACGTCATCTGACACTGTATTTCTTAGGTGAAAATAGGACTTTTCCCTGCTTTACTTTTATTCTTCAACTTTTCATCAATTTATATGATCTTTTTAATTTCTTGTTTGGAAAAAATAATCTAGATCATAATCAAATACCTGAGCTTTAACAATAAATGTAGGTGCTCATAAGTTGCCTCTGAAAAGCTTATTTAGTTTTATTTTTTCAAAGGTTTAATCAAAAGATAATTTAGGGAAGGGGGTTCTTTTCAACTGTTGATTTTTAACTGATGTTACTGGTAGTTAACTACACTATCTTTGAGTACTTTAATTACTTCAAGAAATATATTGCAAGAACCTTGGTAACTGTGAACCATTTGGGGTTTTTATTTTAATTTTGTATGAACATCAATGTAGAGTGAGAGTGAAATGATTATATACAGAGAATTTTTCTTAAACATTATATTCTTTGTCCATAGGAATACGAACTTGTCTCCTGTAGTTGAGGAGTGTACTTGTTAAGAGGCCTGTTCTTAAATACTTCAATATCTGGGTATCAAATATCATGAAAATCTTCCAGGTTTAGATGTGGAATGGTGCAGCCAGTCTTTCTGTGCTGTTTCCATCCTGTTTTGAAAAGTGAGTTTTATTCGATGCTTCTTGAGAAGTTGATATGTTTTTATAAATTAGCAAACATAACAGAACAAAGTTCTTATGCAGACTTTAATAATATTGAATTGAAAACCTATCTCTATTCATTTTATTGACTTGAGTTTTATCAGAATTAAACTACCTTTTATGTTCCAGACAATGCTAGAGCACACAAATCTTTACTATATATTTGAATTACCTACTGAGAGCTCTATGTATTAGTAAGAGATTTTAAGGATGATTCAGTGATCAGAAACTTGGGTAAGTATCAGTTTGCTGTTTGTTTTTCTCAAAACACTAAAAATAATTGATTAAAATGTCTTAAGCTTCTCGAGTCCTGCAAGCAGAGTTGTAGTAACTATTTTTGTACTTTGAAAATCAAACTGCATGTCAGGTGGAGTCATAGGTCAGCATGGCTTGTAGTAAAGGAGTCAGACTCTAGTTCTAACCTGCAGCATTTCTTTCTCACACAAAGCAGTGTTTCCTGAGTAACATGCTCAGGTTTTCTTTGATAAGGGAATACTTGAATTATTTCTGGGGTGGATGTGTGAAAGGGGTGGTGTGCAATTTTTTTAGTTCTAGGAAACATTTTTTGTGAGTTAAAAGACTTAGAGAAGACCTAGAAGATGAGTGAAATGATTGTACATAGAGAATTTTTCCTTAAACATTGGGTTGCAGATGTAGGCCACATCTGTAAGCATGTTTTTTTAGAAATGAGTCCATATTAAATCAATTCTCTGCCAACAGCATCTGGTTGCACTTTATGTACATGTTTTCTTTCATAAAGAAAGCAAACCATATGCCATAACCCCAGTCAGATAAAAATGATTGTTTATAATACTTTGTTTATTTATATAGCACCACGAGATGAAATACATCTTCATCTGAAAAAACCATACAGATTAAAAGGTGAGCAGATGACATCTGCAGTTCCAGATGGTTGGTTAGGGGTACTGTGTAGTGTGATTAATAAGCCCTGCTTAAAGGAACATAAAATTAGTAGCTGAAAAGCTATTTGAATGGGGGCTAATAATTCCAGGTACCTTCACAGGTAGTGTCCCACATCTTGTAGCAGCCCTGCAATGCTGGTAGTGCTCCTGAAGAGCATGGGGCCAGAAGGAGCAATACTGTGCAGTGACAGACCTTCACACAGCTTTTTAAGAGTGGTAGCAAACTCTGATACTGCTCCCTGCTATGAGTAAAAATTTGGGAGCAGCAATGATTTGCTTTTAATGGAATAGACTACACAGCAGTTGTTCACATGAATTGGTCAGACTAATTTCAGCGAGTTGATCTTAATTGCACTCTAAAGAGTGCAACTGGCTTACAAAAGGAGTTGTCTGTGGGGCTTGTGAAGAGGTCCAGCCTGGATTCACCTTTTGGCTTCAACTTGGGAAACAGCTGAAAGATAAGAATTGGAAATACCTTGCAAATATCAGAGGCATGTTTTCCTGTAATAAAAAGAGTACTGGGGCTGTGATGCCCTCAGAGCAGGAGGAGCTATACAGTGGGGTTTCAGTTGTTGTAATCCTAACCAGATCTCTTCAGCATGTGCCTTCCATGGTGGTTAAGGGTATCAGCTGAGTCTTTACCACATGAAAGTTGGGCCACCTGCAGATGTGGAAAAAGCTATAGGTGAGAAGCAGTATTTAACTGAGCGTGTACGGTACTGTACTCCTGATTTTGAGATATTTGGAAGGAACAATTTCCATGTAGGCCAGCAGACAGTTACTGCAGAAAGAGCTGCTTCTATCAAAAACACAGTGGGAGCTGTTGTGCCCTGCAAGACCTTGTGTGTCAGTGAGGGACATACTGGGGAGGAAGGTTAATATCTACTGTAGGTTTTATCTCCTCCCTTTACAAACTCTGATCAAATGTAGACTAGGAAAGGATGTTGTGACAGTTTGTATCTAAGTAAAATACCCTTTTGTTGTTAACAGTCTCATCTGAGATCCAAGCCGTCTTTAAGTTTGGATTTTTAAATTGAGTATTCATCCATTAAAGTTGCTTAGAATATGCAGTATTCAACAAGTAATACTTTCTTTGACTCCTTCCATTTCAACTGATTAGCTTATCTGTTAACAGCATAGCTTTTTTTTTTTGACTCGGTCATGAGAATGGCAGTGGTTTAGAACAGATTTTTGTTGCAATACCAGAACAAACCAGGAATTTAAATACTGTTACTATTAGACCTTTTAAAATTAGGCATCCTAATTAAGAGCTAAACATGACTTAATTAGTTAATGTAATTAACAGAATACCTATTACCTTTTTAGTTGCTAAGCTAAGAGGTTTTTAGCTGAGCACAAGCTTTTGCTGTTCACGATGACCCTTCAAAGGCTTTTGGGACTCTATCCAGCTGGCAGCTTGGCATTGCTGAACAGATGTGGCTGGTCTCTGGAGAGCTGATCTGTAATGCTGGCTTTATTAATTCCTGACATTTGTATTGATCTGTGGGTCAAAACAAAAATAGTGAGTCTCATGTGGAAATGGCATCATGTGTTGGTCCTGTTGGCCTTTTCCTGATTGGTAAGTTCAGGATATGTTTTGGTAGGTTTTATATTGGTCTTAGCAGCTCTTACTTGTTGTTTGTATTTGTGCATGTTTTACAGTTTCTTGGCTTTGTGTTCTGTTCTTGGTGATTCATAGAGCATCAAAATCCACAGAAATCATGCTCTCAGCACTTTTGGAAGACCTCTCCAGATAATTCTGAACACTGCTTGTTCACGGGAAATAAGTGGGTGTACTGGAGGAGCATTCAAGTTTCCTGAAAGTGCTCGTAATTACTGGGGAACTAGTTGCTTTGCACCTCTTTTCTGAGAAGAGAGTTCTTCACTTCTTCCAAATATTATTTAATAAGTAAATAAGTAAAGTTGAGAGGAAGTACATTTTTTCTGTAATACAGACAGATGGTGTTGAAAAAAGCAATTGAAGAGTTGTCTTGATGGGACTGGAGTTTGATTTCTCCTGAAATCTAATTTATATCTGCAAAAGGCAAGCTGTAGTAAATTAGGATTAGTATAACAAACTCAAATCACGTGACAGGTTTTTCTCATAAGTCTGGGGAGAGTCATAGTCAAATGTTCTGTGTTTGGGAAGTCTCTGTGAGCCACCCATTAATGTATTATTATCAAAGTACTGAACTGATGACTTATTTATTTTTTAAATGTTTATCACATCTACGAGGAAACTTGAAATGGTTTAGGAGGTTGAGTAAGAACACTAAGACAGAAGTTGGTATGTTGGAGACCCTGATCACAGGCAGTTGCAGATGGTGTCTGAAGGTTATCAGGGGAGGATGCAATGGGTCATGAATTTCCATCTTCAGCCACACTCTGGCACAAATAACCATGCTAATTACTGCAGCAGAGGCACTGCACTAAGGCATGTTACTGACCTCATCCCAAGAAATGTACAGCACAGGCCAATTTCTGATAGAATTTAGGGAAAACATTTATTTAAATACTTATTGAAAACAAATGTTTGGGATGTTGTTGCAAGTATGTTAAAGTCTCTTAAAAAAAAATTAAAAAAATACTGAGCTGTAATTATAATATCTGATTGTTTATACCTTTCCAATCCTTGGTCTCTGAGGCTGTGCTTTGGTAATTTCTCCAAGGGAAGCACTTGCTGGTCAGAAAGTGGATTGAGATCAAGACCACCCAATAGTCACTGAATAGTGGTCACGGCAATATGTATGTTTTCATTTAGTGTAAACATTTTGAACTTAATGACTTCCTGTTTCTAGGGATGAGAATAATCTTGTTTAAAAAAGGAGGAATATTAAAACAGGAAACTTGAGTACATGACTGCACTTTGCCAGTAAGCCTATAGGTAGATGCAAACTCGGGAGAAAGTTCATGAGATGTTATGATACTACAGCTTGCAATTCCTAAGGTGTTTGGTTGTTTTCACACAAAGACCCAAACTTGTGCATTTCCATGAACAGAAATGGAACCAGCAATAAGAGCTTGTTGAATGGAATGGCAAATGAGGAAGGAGTGAATGGCCAGGAAAACAGCGAAGGGAGAATACGGATGGTATGTTAAGTAGTGTCTTAATACAGTGTTACACTGGATAGGATTTCCGTTTAAGTAGGTCTTGTCTCTTGTTTATGTTTCCAAACCTAGCCTGTATGGGCAACTACTACTGTAGAAGAGTAAAAAGCAAAGCTTGGATGAATCCACCTGCTGAATGTTTTAATGTTTCACGTCCAGTTGTGAGATTTTACATAGAAGATATCAATTAATTGTATCCTAGTTAGGCTCTTTTTTGTAACTGGATTAGCTATGCCAGTTCTCAGTGGGGTGGTGGTGTAGAAGCAGGATATAAAAGTCACTATTTTGTTTTAGTTGACCAGTTTTAGCACTGGAGGCAAACAAGTTGCAAAGTTCAGTAAGGGCTTGTGTAAATTGAAGTGCTTATATTCACAAAAAATCTTACGCCTCTGTAGTACTGTTTTATTTTAAACCGGGACTTGGATTAATTCTGATGGCCTTAGACATATATCTCATGCAGTCTTGCAGCATTACTTTATGTAGCATTTTGATCAGCACATGTTTTCTTTTTTTTTTTTTTTTTTTTTAAGTAATTCTTGTTGAAAAGAGCAATGTCTACAATAAATGCTCTTAGCCAAAGCTGTGGATCTTGTTAGAAAGGCAGCTACTGAGAGGTGAGGAGGGGAGTGGAATTGCTTCATTTAACTTTGTAAGAGCTGGGAGGGGGGAATTGAAACCAAGTTAAGTCTCATCCTTCCTTTCTTGTGGGAGGAACATATAAAACTAAATAGTATCCTTTTTGTGTAGCAGTAATTTACATTTGTACTATTCTAACTGTACACTTGAGTGTAGTTTCAACTTACAGTTTTGAAGGAAGGAAAGCCAATCCCCTCCCAAAAGGGCCTTTCTGGAAGTATGCTGGAGGAGCATGTGGAAGTGAGTCAGTTTGACTAAGTTGCAAATAATGCTGTCTCAACTGAGAGAAAAAAAAAGGGGGGGGAACATCAGCAACAAGAACAACAAAACCCCCCCCTTGATGTCTGAAGGGGAAAAAAAGGTTAACTGGTCATGTTCTTATATCCTGATAACATCTATTTTCAAGGAAGCTTGACCTGTGTATTTTGAAATGAAGTATCTTCCAGAGTGGAAGCATAAGAATTTTCTTTTGCTTTTGGTGGCAAAATAAGGTAAACTGATTGTGTAATCTTCTGAAGATTTTCATGGTCCATGCATTCAGCAAAGTAGGGATTTGTCTTCTGAATGTAAGTAAATTTGGGTATTGCTCTTGTTTACATCCGCTGTAAACTAACTGGAACACTTATGCATAGTTTTAATTGTCTTTTATTATTATTATTTTCACTTTTGGAAAACCTGAATCCTTATGGTGAACGTCATACAAGGATTGCATCAGTAAACTTTGTTGAAATAGTTATTGCAGCAATATCTGACAGGATCTATCTTTTCTCAGTGTGGCCATCTGACTGGGCGACACTGGGCAGCAGCAGTATTTTCACTGGACTGACCTCTAAATCTATTCCAGTTATCTGTCATTTAAGACACTGTGCATTCGATTTCCTATTTTGCTATTTTTATAGAATTTCTTCACACCTTAAAACTAGTATAATCTCTACATAAGATTTAGTGTCTTGTCTTTTAGCAGTAAGTGGCAAAAGGTCTTGGAAAGCAAAGCCTGGGAAGGTGAAGCAAAAACTGATGTACTATAGAGGAGATAGACATTCCTGTTGCATTTGTACCTGAAATAGCTACTGCCATCATGTAGCCACCAAAATCCTTTTAGGCTATCAGTTGGAAAAGGACAAACAGTATTGTTGAACTGTCTTGTTAAAAGCCTAACCTTCCCTTAATAACATTGTCTTGAAATTTGCCACATGCTGAAAATTTGGCTTTATAGTTGGGGCAGTAGTATAAGGAATTTCTATAGTACAAAGCACAAAGGACAGCAGTAGCTCCTGCTGTCTCCCCAGCATGTCTATCCTGGGCGTTCTCATCTACTTTTACCTATTCAGTTTGGGTACATCATTTCACATGTCTCTACTCCTGCACGGTTTTCTCGCTGTGTGAGAAAGATGTAGTCTGAAATGAAGAAAATCCTACCTGCTAAACATGCCTGGAGCGCATGTTAGCGACTCATTTCTGTAGCAGGTGTTAGGAGCTTAGTTACTTGCTGGGGACTATGACTTTCTTCCTCTCTCCAAAGCAGTAAGTGCCCCTCAGCACAGGAATTTTTGAGTGCAGCCTTCCTTTATGGGCATTTTGAATACAAAATCAATCACGCTTTGCTTAAACGACGACAACGCAGTAAACGAATTATTGTTGCTTCTGGTGTTTTTAGCAAGGCGTTAAGCAGCAGTGTTCTTCTGTTCGGGGAAATAAGGTATTACAAGAGAGATGAATAATCATATAGGCTATGTTTTGTGAGGAAAGACTTTCAAACTCAATGGGGGGGGGGAGAGAACCCTAAATATTTATTAATTATTATCCCATTGAATACAGAATGGTATCTTAAAGTGTGTTCTTACCAAAGACAAGCTCAAAGTTATTTGACATTTCTACATTGTGTTTACAGCTAAAACCATCATTCTGATTTGCAGTCAGCGATGCATGTGACAGGCCATTATCTGGATTATTCAATGTGTATAATTAGGCATTTACTTTCTTTTCCTTTCAGAGTATCTGTGCAGGGGTTTAATTATTTGAAGTAATAATGGTCTGTGCACTTTCATGCAGCATTTGCATAATTGATTTGGGAGGTTGGTCACAAGGATTTATTTTGAAGCTTTTATGCTGAAAATAGACTCCATTGGTTTATACACAGAAGTGGGTATTGACATGCAGTCTGCAGTGGAATAACATAACGTGGTAATATCTGAAGCCTGTGGTAATGTATTTGGGATTTCAGGCCTGGGCTGTTATCTCTGTGCTGCTGGCCTTCAGGCCAATGCTTTTGAAAGTAGGTTCTTAATACTGATGTGTTGAGGTGCATTGGCACTTTCCTCTTTGAGAAGTGGACTGCTCTGCAAAGAGTTGTTTCTGCCCCAACCAGCGCAGCAGCACATATGCCAACTGACGAGCGTTCTCTCTGGATCTGAAACTAGCCTCACTCAAACACCTGTACTGGAAACGGCTTCAGAAATTCTCTGTTTTCAAATCATAGTCCAGCTTTTATTGAATATAAAGGAGATATGGATTTATTTGGAAATGGAGATTTAAGGTACCTTATCTCTAAAACCTGTTTATGCCCCAAGGGAAACTGTCTTGCTGTGTTGAGAATGATGAATAACAAGACACTTTTCGCCTCTTGCAGATGCATGTGTGCAACCTCCATTGCTAAGCAGTGGGTTATGTGGCTGATTGGTAGAAGGAATGTTTCATTTCAAGTTCTGGAAGTGCACCACATACTTCTGAAGTTTTACATTCTCCAAAGAATTCTGACTATTTTGTCCTGGAGGAACCAGTCTTGTGAAGCTCCCCAGCGTAGCTGCCCCTTGGGTCTGTCTGTGTCCCGAGTTTGATCCCCGCATGTGGGCTGCAGCACTGGCTGGGGAGAGCATCCAACAGTCTCATGTCATCAGCCCCACTGGTGGGGAAGCTTGAGGGGACTCTCTCTGAAGTCCAGTACTCATCATGGCAGGGAAACCCACTTGGGGTTCATGGTGTGGAAAAACCTGAAAATAGCACCTTTTACCTCCCTCCCTTTGAGTTCTTGGAAAGAAAGAAATGCTTTTTTTCTCAATAATTAAAATTTTGTTTTCCTTCTGAAACAGGAACCATGAGATAGGGGCAGTAATACTATTTTTAATTCGTCATAAGGACCTGCAGCACACATGAACGGGCAAACTATATGAAGTGCCAACTATGTTATACATTATTTTTAATCTCTCAACAGCATTCAGGAAGAGACGAGTAAGCTGGTAGTGCTGGCAAAAGTGGGGTGTGCATCCTGCTTACACTTCTGTGCTCTCTCTCCTCGACTAGATGGGTGTGCCTTGCCAGAGAGGTTGCTAGTTCAATTGCTAGTTCAGGATGCTAAAGATTAAATTCCTTAATTGGTTTGGAAGGATTTTGCTCTATGCGCCTCCTGCAGCTGATACTGGTTTTGCTACAGACGCAGCACATACCCAAAAATTTTGTTCCCTCAGATTCTGCCCTGTTTCCTTAGAAACTAATTTCATACCATAGCTGCTGACTGAGAAATCACTTCATGTTCTGTTAAACACATAAAATCAAATTGATGCACACTAAGTGCAAATATATTTGTCCTTACTTCTTTGCAGATTCTTCTGTTCTCTGCAGTGAATCTTCTCTTGATGATCACTTTCCAACTTGGATGCTCTAGAGAACAGAGCCCATGAGGCTGTGATTGCTATTCCTTTAAGCTGTGAGGAGTTGTCACTGCTGGAAGTAAAACTTAATTTTAGTAGCTTGCATGAAATGTTCAGCTTGTGTCTCAAGAAAAGGAAGTTTAGTTACCTGATATTGTCCATGTCTTCTAAAAAAAAAAAAAAAAATTAATAATTACAGATTTGGGGGAAAATCTGAGCAGCCTTAAATCCCATAAAAGGGGAAAGAAGTCCTTGTTACTAGAAGTAGATGTCCTGGAGTTTTGTTTCTGGTAAATAAATTGACAGTGCTTCACTAAAGCAGAGATGTGTTGCATCTTTGCTATGCTTCAGCTAATATTAATGACAAAACATATGTATGCATAATCGTGGTTCTTTGTGGGTTTTGGAGGTGAGAATGCAAAAAACCTCAGAAGGCATAATGTTGAATCAGTCTAGAAACTGGCAACTGTGAATGCAAGGAAGCAGAATGTTTGCTTTGTTAATGTTGCATTAAGATCTCATTTCATAAGTGTGGAAGAGGAAAATGTTGGCAGTGGAAGAGGAAAATGTTGGCAATGGAAGTGTTTCTGCCCCAGCAGTGTCCCCTTAATTATTGTGGTCCAAGTATTTGTGTGGCCACAGTGCTTTATGCAAAATTTATTTTGCATTATTTTATGTGTTGATATTTGAGTGAATTCAGGAGTTATTTTTGCACACGGACATGTTCAATTACATTTTTAATTCATGCTTATCTCTATATGGTGCATTTCCTACTCTAATGAACTTACTGTGTAAACTTTACTGGTATGCAGCCTCCCACGCATCTGTGATTGAACTTTTCTGCTCCATGGTATTCCAGAAGAGCTGTTGAAGAAAGCAGATACTGGATGCGATCTTTAAAAATCATAAAGTGTCTCTTATTTGAATTAAATTCAGAGATTCAGCATGAAAATAAACAGCGGGTAGTTCTCTTTATGCAACTATTCCTCTAGAAAGGTATTTTTTTCTAGTACGTACCTGTTTTTTAATTTATGTTACAGTATAGTTCTACATTGGCTTTTTTGCCCTATCACAAGTCTTAAATTAACTCGTTCAACTGAAATAAACTTTTAAATTAATCAAATGTTTGGGTTAAGCCTCACAAAGCATTGGGAACTTTCAATTCCTAATTAAAAAGTTAGCTGCATGTCATGTGTTGGTCATTGCTTTCATGGGTGTTCTCTTTTACAGAGAGGCCAATCTGGCTTTCATTGAAACTTGATGCGGTTTTCTGGTGCATGTCAAGAGGAGTAGAAGAACGATGCAAAATAGCTTTTAATGATAAGCTGTAGTTGACTACCTTTGATCGAAAGAGATAGTGTGCCTTGAAAAATAGGGT
>JAAGNO010027689.1:58512-80364 GCA_033439905.1 Ceryle rudis
TGCAAAATAGCTTTTAATGATAAGCTGTAGTTGACTACCTTTGATCGAAAGAGATAGTGTGCCTTGAAAAATAGGGTTCTAAAATGCACTGAAAGGGAAGCATTATACAGCAGCTCAGATAAAACCAGATAAAAGTAGGTGGAGTTTAAGAACGTATGGTTGAAAGTAAAAACAAGTTTGAGGTAGTTGCTTGTCTTCTGCGGTTTGCACTTTTTCTGCAATTCTTCCTTGGCACGCTTAAATTTGCAGCGTTGGGAGGAGAGTCACAGCACAAATATTTTGAAAGGTGGAGGAACAGAGAAGCAGCAGTCCTGCACTAGCAGTGAGGAACCAGAGGGAGGGAGGGAGGGCCACTATCAAAATGAGTGTGACTTCAAAAATAAATGTCTCTGTTCATTTTAAAAATTGTCACTGATCTTAGTTTGGCAACCATTCATTTTATTTGCAAAACTGTTGTTTTTACTGTTTAAATAAGAACTTTGGTACAATTGCTACTGTCCTAACCCATCATTTGTGGACTTTCATGCTCTTTGTATGGGCTTTTGTGAAAAGAAAGTGAAAACTGAGGGGAAAATAGTAATTTCACTTTTTAAAGAAAAAAGTTAGCACTAGAAAAAGGTAAATGAAGTTGTATGGCCTCAGTCTTCCTTGTGACCTCTACTGAGAACTCCTCAGAGGGCACAAAGATTTTTTTTTTTTGAGAAAACAAGAAATTAGAAAATAACTAAATAACTATGCAGATGAGACGGGAAGATAGTACGGGGATTTTCTTTGTTCATGAATAAATTTTACTTTCTTCTTAGTAAATACAGTCCAGATGGCTGGAAAGTACAAGATGCTCCCAGGGGATAGGGTGGAGGTTGGATGAATTAAGCTTTGTAGAAGTCAGAAGTGAACAAGTGAGAGAGAGTTCAAACCAAAAAAGTGAGTTTCTATTCTTTCTTGGGTTTGGGGAATGGATTGGGTATTTCATGACAGTGATTAAACTGAAGAGGCAACATTTCTGTTCATAATATCAGAATAAAGTAGAAAGAATACAGATAAAAATCTGGTTTTCTTTCACCAGTGGAGTTGGCTAGTTTAAACAAATCAATCTTCCAAATACAGCTTGTTTCAATAAGTAAGGGGATTGGTGTTTTGTAGCTGAGGAAAAATATTTAAAGATCTGTATGTGCGTTGATCATAATTAGTTTTGCAGCTCTAGTGGTGTTGTGAATCCAGCAATGGCTTTATCTGTATAGTCATACTGGAAGAACATACCATACATCTGAAGGTTATGTTGTGAAATGTCTTTTGATGATCTGTCATTAGGCACAGAGATTCCTCGTGGGAGGTTGTGCTGCGCCTTGATGCGACTGGGCTGATTGCCTCAATTGCTATTGGGAGTGTGAGGAAAATCCTCTCCAGCCCTTCAAAACTTAAGCTACACAGCTTCATTTTTACTTCCATTCTTCTGTGTTTTGGGGCCCAGTATGAGACTAGTTTGCACGGTCTTAGAAAGAGAAACATAATGCCCGTAATCCTGTTGGAAATGCTCAGAAATAATGTTGAAGTAGCATGAGAGTAACACTTCAGCCTCAAAGTTGAAAGAAAATTACGTGCTAGTGCAGGTGTAGAGATGTATATTTGATGTCTTAGAGATAAAACCAACATAGTATTGAAGGAAAAGATGTGATTAGAAAGGAAATTGGTGAGTGCTCAGGTGGATGAAGCATCCAGGTAACAAGCATCACATTTACTAAAAACCCCTTGAATGGACATTTGGCAAAAACACACGCTGTGAAATGAAATGTGGTGTGAGAGTGTTCTAGATCTTATTGTTGCTTTATATGAAAACGTATGGAAAGATTGCCTGTTGTGCTTGCCTTGCTTTTTATCCTTAGGCAAACCAGTGTCGCTATACCAGTACTATAACTGCAAATGTGGGAGTATATATTTATATATATATTTTCTTTTAACATGCAAGTCTAAATGAGAAAGGCATATCAGAGTAAGTTGGGAAGTTGTTTCATTGTATGAGAGATGGACACTAAGGGAGCAGGAGTCTTGCTTCCTGAAGTGCCCATTCCTTGCTTGAATCTTTGATGCCATAGTGGTTGTCTTGGGAAGGGTAGGAGGTGGATCATCTGCATGTAGCAGCAAGAAGTTGCTTCTGATTGTGAATTTGAGATGATGAAATATGTAAAAATATTCTCTTGTGGATATCAGATTGAGAATAAAAAGAGCTAGATAAGTGGAGGGCCATTTCCTAGTGGTAAACTAGTGTATTTGTGATTTAAAGGTTAGTCAAAGAAATGCCTATGGGCAGTTCTCATACCAAGAGCGCACATGGCAAGGGCAGAGCAGGTGTGGGCCAAAGATCAAGTTTTTTAAGTGCAGGACATGGTGCTGAAAACTGAATGCAGAAGTAGGAGCAAAACATGAAAGGAGTCCAATGGGTGGAGGGTAGGTTGTCTTACAATCTTTAGTGGTCATGGCAGTTTTGAATGAGCATGCGTTGCTGAGGGTGGGATCCTGCAAACCGCAAGGCAGGAGTGGTTGGAGTGCGTGGTCTCCGGTGAGAAGCCGACGGCAACTTTTAGAATGTGGAGTGAGTATGACATATTAGTAGGTGACATCTGATGACAGCAATGAGGTTGTAGTAAAAGCTAATGAGTTGGAGTTGACACTGAAAGATGGTAGAAAAAGAGAGACACTGTCTCAGGGACCAGAAGAAAGCAGAAAACCTGTGCTAACAAAAGGTGAGAAAGGACTTGTGCTGAGCTTTCATATTTCTGTTTCTTTGTGAAAAGGACTGAGATTTCTTTTTATTTCTTTCCAGTAGATATTTTTAAATCTGAGGAGTTTGAATACCAGAATATACATGGAGTGTGGGGAATGAAGTAGAGGAGAAAAAGGATTAGTGTGCAACTTCGGGGGCACTAAGTAGCACCTGGAAAATGCTACATGTTTGGGCTTTTTTGATCACAGCTATCCAAACCTTAGACATAGCTTGAAAACTGTTTTGCTTAAATATAATGTCTGTAGCGTTTTCATTGTTTATATTGTTAATAATGAAGCCTAAAGGAGCACTGCCCACCTCCCCTTGACAGGCTTTTTGAAGCCACAGTTAACACTTGTATTTTGTCTGGCCTGAAGTACCTGCCACTGTAAGAGATGCAGTATAGTAATGAATGAATACAGCTGGACTAGCCCTGGTTTCAGTGGGGACTTCGCCTCATTTTAAGGGGGTGAGGGGAGCAGAAGCTTGTAACGCTGAAATTATTTTCCTGAGGCCAGTTGGGATGCCTGTTCCAGACCTGTACCTGGCATCCAGATCCTTAAGACCATTCAGATAGTTTCTGAAACTGCCATTTCTCACTGCTTGGACCGTGTGTGCAAAAACTTAATAATGCAGTACTTTAAAAATACCCCCATGTGAAACAATTTTTAGTCTTGCTGAGAAACAGTTACTAATTACAGTAGACACCAGACAGCATCTATATATATTTTTTTACAACACTGAATTGTTGAGCATTGAGCCTTTAGTGTTGGAATTTATCAGATGAAAAAGGTAAAAATCAAATAAGCATTATAATAAAGTATAAACAATAAGGGTAAGTGTAAATTAACATCTTCATTTTCATATGTATTTTGTTCATCCAGAAGTCATAATCAAAGCTTTTCAGATATTTTTCAATAGCTTTGATTTGTAACATCTTTTTAAGATCAGTCTCTGCCTCTTTTTCCAGCCCAAAATTTTCCTGACTGTAGTGTCCACTCAGCCTTGAGTATGAGTGTTACATAGGCTCGGCCCAGTTAGTGTCTTGATATTCTGAGCATGCAACTTGGTGCAGCAACTGCAGTTAAAAATAAGAATGAACTGTGCATTTTAATGAAAACCAGCAAATCATTTCTTGAGTAGCTTGATATTACTGTGTTGTAACTGTGGAAGTATGTGGTGCGCTCTAACAACTGCCTTGCCTTACAGTCTGGACAGTTTGGGTAGTTCTCTGTAGCATCACCAGTAAGATTAAACTGAAAATATTTTGGTGCATGTTTTCCTCTAGGACACAGAGTAAGAAAAATAAAAAATTTTTGAACAGTTTTAAATCTCAGCACGGATTTTGGCATATCAGCTGATGTGGTTTTTATCTAGTTAATAACTGGAAAAAATTTTGCTGCACTATTTGTAGTTAACCAAGGTAGTACTTTATATAATTTATGTTTAGATCTTTAACATCATCTGTAAAGGATGGGAGGGTTCAAATGTAACTTAGAGTTGAATTCTCCAAGAGCGTGCACTTTGAGAGTTCAGTGTCTTTCTTTTTGAAAGAAAAGATCAAGAGATGCAATAGTTCAAATAAAGCCTAGCTTGATATTTTTATCTTCCTATTCTGTAACTCCTGGTAAATGGTTTTTGGATGTGAAAATATTATGGGGGACTTACAATGGCTATTTTATCACTTATCTCAAACAAAATATGTCTAGACTGTATTTTAGTCTTTTATCATGGTGACCTCTTCTTCCACACTACTATTAGTTTGTTGTCAAAGCCTTGTGGCCCTTTTTGTCTACATGTGGGACACCAAAGCTGTATTCTTTTTGAAGAGCATGGAAGGTTTTTCCATGTTCTCCCCTCCAAGGGGAATTACAAAATTTGAAATATTATAAGAGTAGTTTCCTTGACTACCAGAGTAATAATAATCCCTCTGCTACAGATTGCAAACACTCTTCCACACAAGAGAAGTCTCTTAACATCTCTGTCTGAAGTTAAGAAATGCCTGTCTTTCCTACCATCAAAAATTCTTGACTTGTTTGGCATGCTAACTCCATAAAGCTTTGTATTTCATGTGTTTTGTTGGGTTTGTTTTTTCCTTCTGAAAAGAATTTGGTCTTTTTGCAGCACATTTCAATTCTCTTCTGTTTTTATGACTTGTTCCCCTTGCTTTCCTTCAGCTGCAATGAAGAGAATTAAGTACAGTTGTAGCCCTGATTAGAATCTTGGCTTAACTGAGTTGCAAATTTGTAGTGTCGGATGCTCGTCAGGGTGCTGATGAGGAGTGGCTTTTAGCGTCTTGGGTTCTAACAAATCTGGTTTTATCATTGCTTATGTTCATTCTTTCTTTTTCCTCTCTTAGCAGCAAGAAACTCAGCACAGGGTGTAAATTGCTTTCTCTGTGATAGTGACTTGCTAATTAGCTGTCAAGAAAATTAAGTCCCTTTGTAAGCCCTGTCTTGCCTTTCCTTTGGGGATGTCTCTGATACTTGGTCTCCTCATGCAGGGTCTGAAGGCTGCTAGACTGTGAGTACTAAGAGTGCCATTGCCCATACTGACAGGACAACATTTCCAGCTTCCTTTGGGGGGGGTTCATAGTGTCAGTTGGCATTGCTCAAATAATCCCAAACAAAGAAGTTGGTGAAGAAATATATTCATCAGATTAACATGGGAGTGTTGTGGTTTAATCCTAGCCAGCAACTAAGAGTCATGCAGCTGCTCGCTCACTCACTCCCTTCACAGAGAGTTGGGGGAGAGAATCATAGTAGTAAAAGTGAGAAAACTCATGGGTTGAGAAAAATACAGTTTAATAGGTGAAGGAAAAGCTGTGCACACAAAGCAAACCAAGGAGTTCCTTCACCACTTCCCATAAGCAGGCAGGTGTTCAGCCATCTCCAGGAAAGCTGGGCTCCATCATGCATAATAATATTGACTTGTGAAGACAGAACACCATCACTCTGAACATGTGTGTGTGTCCCCGCCTTCTTCCCCCAGCTTTATATGCTGAGCATGATGTCATATGATGTGGCATATCCCTTCAGTCAGTTGCAGTCAGCTGTCCTAGCTGTGTCTCCTCCCACCCTCTTGTGCACCCCCAGCCTCCTCACTGGTGGAGTGGTGTGAGAGGCAGAAAAGCCCTTGACCCTGTATAAGCCCCTGCTCAGTAGTCACTAAAACATTTCTGTATTATCAGCACTGCTTCCAGCACAAATCCCAAACACAACCCCATACTAGCTATTATGAAGAAATTAATTCTATCCGAGACAAAACCAGCACAGGGATATTGTATAAGGTACAAGGGATAGTACTCATAGTACTAATACTTTTTCTTCCACTTGGCAAGTTGAGTAACAATACGTGTTTTTGTGCCAGGGCTCCTTGCTACTGTCGCCTGCCTCACTGTCAGGGAATGCTGCAGGACAGAGTCTTGTTAGTGATAGACTGAGTTGTGGTTGGGGCTATGGGTCTGTTTCTGGTTGATGGGGGTGCTAACACTGTTTGGGGGAAATACAACAAATAAGTAGAAGTCACAGTGGAAAAATGAATTTTTATTAGGCAAAGATGCTTGATAATTAAAAAGTTCTCTCTAACCCTCAGGAAATACATTGTTGTAAAGCCTCTCAGGTGCTGAGTTTTAGTAAAGATATCTTGTAGCCCTGGTACAACACTTCTGTATCCTATTATATCATCTGTTTTGTTTGTTGAGCACTGAGAGTGGAAAAGATGGAAACATGGTTAGATTGTCTGTTGTTTCCAATGAAGAAATCTCTGTTTGGTGGAACTGTTTGCATTCCTGTGGTCAGCGGTATAAGGAAATACCATGTTATGAAAAATTCCCAATTGTTTCCTTAAGGGCTTTTAGAGTTGCACAATCTTTTGATGGTTTTGTTTGTTAAAAAAAAATTAGTTGCCAGCTCTTCAGTTTGAAACTTGAAATTCTCTTAAATACTTACTAGGGCTTTGCTTGCTATACTCAATGTTTGGATTCAAATCAGAGTATGTACTAATCAGCCATTATAATATGAGTAGTTGAAGATCATATTTTCATTTCAGGAGGTGTTTCTATGGGCTATCCCATCAGTTCTCTAACTATCCGTTGCTGTGGTTACTCATGGCTCTAAAATGTCTCTTCTCTGAGAGGGGGAGAGCTAGTTCTCAAATAACCAAGTGGCGTTTGCGTTTCAATTCTCAAGAAGAGAAATGGTATCTCTGCACAAATCCTTTTGTCCCACAGGCTGAAGCCATCATTTAACATTTAATTTGTGCTTGCATTTTCAATATCCTGTTAGGATTTGTGTAATATGCCTGATTTCTGACGTGCATTAATTTGGATGTATTTCAAATTTTTTTCAAACTGCTCATATTCAATATTTGTCTTACTGCTGCTATTTCTTGAGTTAAAATCCATACCTCTCTTCCTAATTTATTCATGAAAGAATGTCTTTCAGCTGTTATTTTCCCTGATCTAAGAGCTGTCTGAGTTGGTTCTTTACTGTGTGACTGACTTACCAGATTTTCTTTTTCCCTTTCTTAATATGGTCTGCATCCTTCGTTCCTGCACATATAATTTTATTTTGGCCATAGAGGCATCTAATTAATAAGAGCCCAAACAATGCTAGGCACAGTGAAGACAACTGCTGGCCACTACCTACATCAGTTTCTTGCCCATACCCAAGGGATGGGTAGAGTGGGATGAAAAGACCCTGATGGATTAGGCAGTGTAAATTAGGTCATGACACCAAATGGCATAGTAGCTTCACAATTGTTGAGGGATTTTTTTTTTTTAATAATGAAATATATTATATACTTGAATTGAGGAGGGAAGAAGAGCTTGTGGAAGTGCATTGAGATACACCAGGGAGAAGGGATGTGAAGAGAGGGATTGTAGCAAAGGGATTGTGACAAAGGGCAGGAAAAACATCTGCTGGAAAGTATATGATGTTTGGAGTGTCACAGTTCCTAGTGTCAGCTATTTCCCCCACTGCCTCCTTTTGCTGGGAGCTGTAAGGTCTCCAGCTTCTCCAGTGCCCAGAGGTGGACACAGCTGAACCAGCTGGCTATATGGTATGTTGACTATATGGTATGCTGGCCCCCATGCGAGTGAGCAGTGCTGTGTAGCTGGTGGGGGTGTAAAATAGTGTTAAACAACCTTGTAAACAGGCACCTCTGTGTTCTGCCAGTTAGTGCTCTTGGACCTGGAGCTGACAAAATTGGAGAGAATAATAAATTTTCCTGTCTGAGAGTGGTCTCCCAATGCCCTCTTGAAACAGTAGCTGGTAGCCTGCAAGACAGGATTTCTTCTTGGGGGTGGTGGCTATGCTGAAAATAACATATCAGGAACTTCCATTAAAATAGCATTCCCTTATCTCTAGCAGGGTGAAGTAGATGAAAAATAAGCTGTTGTCATGCCAAGAATAAAGTCACGTTAGTGTTTAAATTCCTGATGTTGTGGAGAGCTCCTGCTCTAAAAGGACAATTTTGATGCCAATACATTTCCTCCTCTTGCCCCAGTCGCTGCCATCACTTTGTGTGCTCTGCCAGGGAGCAGCTGGCAACACGGCAAAATAAGCAAATATGCCCAAGCCCCATGCAGAGCACCTGGCTAGAGCCAATTCCGTCCTCTAAATCTGTATTCCGGTCAGGTGTAAAAGTAGATGAAATAGTTTTATGGCTGCTTATGTGTATTAGTGCTGAATATAAGGACGTGGCTTGTTCCTATATGTGAACTTGCCGAAAATAATGCCATATCTATGGCAAGATTTATTTTTCAGTTTAGCAAGGAACTGACTTTCTGTGACAAAGTAATTCAAGGAAAATGGACAATGTGAGCACACGTACAATAACATCGGATTTTAACCATGATTCCCATGAAAGTTTTGGTTTTAGCTTCAGAGTATCTTGTGACAATAATGTCTTACAATAATTTTGTATACTTCCGCTTGCCTTCTTTTTTTGCACACAGGTTTTTTGGAAGTCAGTTCTTTACTGCTGAAATATGGAGAATGTTAAATAATGCAGCCTGTAGTGATGATGGGGAGTGGGATAGCCTGCCTGCTGAAATGTTGAAACTGGTGATGCATTTGTAGTACAATATACTGAGAAGATCTAAACAGTAATGCTTGAGGGTGCTGTACTGAAGCCATGCAAGAGTAATATGGGAAAAGCCGGCGGTGGTTGAAATAGGCTGCTACAACCTGATGAATAAAAATGAATTAACAAGTTGTTGAGAAGTACCGCCTGTGCCTGGTGGTAGGTTGAGCTCAGTGTTTTCACAATGCATAAAATGTCTAATTTGCAATGTATAGATCTTAAGAAAATGTAGCATATGTTTCACATGCATGTATGAAATCAAGGAGTCTGGCCCCTGGCTCCCATCCCCCAGTAAATAACCGCTTTTCCTTGGAGGAGCAGTTGAGGGAAAAGGGAAGATGGTGGAAACGGATTTGTCAGGTTTGATTGAAGAGAACTTCTTCTCAAAGACTGAGAAGACTAAAATATGATGGAAACATACAATTGCTATATTATTTACTCATTTTCATGTTAGAAGATGAAAGCAAGAGGAAAAAACCCATAGCTGCTTGGTGGTGGGAAAGGGTTAGAGCAATTAACAATTGCAAATAACAATTCCTTATGAACTTTGCACACCAGCAGTTATTAACCTTCAAAGAGCAGTTTTGTGTCCTTTCTCCGGCTCCCCACCTGACTGGAGCCTGCCTGCTTGGCAGTGTAGTCACTGCTCTAGAGTTCAACTTCCGCTGGACCAGAAGAGGAATTGTGGATTGTGGCTCTTATGCCCCATTTTAAAAATGGGGCACGTGGGCTGGATTTTACCTTCTGATGTGTAACCTGGTGTGTATGAGGCAAAATGGGAGATTCACAAGTAGGTGCTCTTAAATGAGCCTTCCCTGTGAGAGTTTGGTGTATGAAAGATCTGCTTTATGATGCTGAAGTAAAATGTAATTCAATTAAATGATCTGATAAAGAGTTCAAGAAACTGAATGTTGTGTTAATGCTTTAAATGCACAATATATTTCAGTAATATTGAAAAGCCTACCAGGAGTCAAAAGTCTCTTTCTGATGTTTTACAGGTCAAATACATTACTAGAGCAAGAAGAGCTGTGGAAAAAATCAAGGTACCTAAATCTATTCACTGTCTGAATTCCTGGCTTTGTTCTTGCTCGTCATTTAGTGTAATGATTTTAATGGGGAGAAGGGAACTAAAGCAGAAAACTGCCGCTTTCAAGTGGTAAAAAATACTTTTGTGGGATGACATTGTACCTTAGCTTTGGGGTGTCTGCAAGAGTCTGAAGAATACTGCATAAGATTTGCTCTAGGTATGTAATGGAACTTCTCCGTGTAAGGATATTGAGGTGTCCTTCAAGTTCTAGCTGCAGTGAGGTGGCTATTACCTAGTTGTACAACTGGCTACACTCACCAGCTGGTGATGTCATCAAAGATGAGCGAATGTGGTGTTCGTAGCTTTGACATTCATCACAGTAATTAGCAGACTTGAGCATGTTATTTAACCATTGTGTGTACAGTTCCTAAAGGAGCAAAAGGATGAGTATGAAGACAGCAAAACCTGAGCAGCAGCCTGTATTTCAGAAGTGAGGTCTTCCATACATTTTTCAGACACTTCTGACTATGGTGTTTTCCAGGTGTTACTTGTGGTATATCTGGCATAGATTGTGTTGTGGCCTTATTTTTATAATAGGCAGCAAACATTATCGCAGTGCAGTCTTTTAGAGATTCTAGTGCCTAATCTCTTATCTCAAGTGTTTGGGTGGGGTTTTTTTTTTTTGACTGGTGTTTTCTAGAGCTCCCCAGTCCTTGATAACAATGAGAGAGTGTTAGAAGTCCTTGCTTTGTGCCTGTTATGTAAATAAAAAGACTACAATAAAATAATCCTGTTGCTAACACCTGGCTAGGACTCTTTTGCAGTGAGTTTTTTTGAACTGGAGAAAGTTTTATCTGCTTTGCTGTGAAATGCTGCATATACCTTACAAGTGCAACACTGTGAAGCAGAAGCAAGGAAGGAGTTAAAACATTATCATTTTACTAAAATGCCAAGACAATGGCTTTTATTAATAAAAGTTTACTGCATACTTCAGTACACTTGGGATTGAAGTGCTGAGCTGCTGCCTTCTACTAAGAGTGCACAGTTGTTACTTCTGAGTGATGTGAACTCTGGAGCTTTCTGCCCTCTTGAGTGAATGCTAATTTTGCATATTGTTAGCTGTGTAGGTTCATGCAACACAAGCAAAAGCAGTTTGTTATGGATAAGAGTACAATCTATATAAAGTTATATCAAGCGTTTATCTTTGTGATTGAGGAAAAAAATGTGTATTTCCTTTTGGTGTCTTCAAGAGTGTGGGAATTTAAAAGAAAGGGCAGAGCAAATTACAGTGCTGGTAAAAATGAAATTAGTCTGTTTCTTGACTTACTGGTGGGTGATTGCACACTCACATTGCAGGCAATGAGGAACTTCTCAAGTTAGTTATTTGCAAAGAATTGGAAATGCAGGAAATGCTGTCCCAGAGAGAAACGGTGGTATCGACAGTTACATGTGCATCAATAATGTCTTTTATTTCAAGAAACAGAGTAAGATCATTCAGATGTACACTTACACCTTTAATTTTAGGTCTTCTGTGATGCTTGGGGTGTTTAAAATGCATTTTGTTTTCCTGGGAGCTTGGGAGACTGACTGCTGTACATGGAGCCCCAGTGTGGCCACATTCCCTTTGGTGCTGGACTGGCCTCTCCTTTGGGCCAAGATGAGAAGCTGGCAAAAAGCATAAAAAGGAATTCATGTATGGCGGGGAAAAAAGATAGAAGAGAGTCTCAGACTTTTTATCTGGCGTCTCCAGTGCTGAAGGAGAGGTTTCTATCTCTTTGCCCAATTTAGAGAAGAGATTTTACTCCAAACATTTTTTTGCCCCTCACTGCGCAAAACCTGTCAGATCCTTTTCCTGACACTTTCTCCCCTGTCAGTCCCTCAAAAGACTTCAAAAGAGATTTTTTTCCTATTGCAAAAGGAACCAGACATGGCCTTTCTTATTCACCCTGCATTTGAAGCATTGATAAGTAACATGTGGTTGACTCCAAACTGCAAACTCCAGCCTTTCTCAGACATTGAAGAAATCCCTGTTAATAGTTAAGTTTCAAAAGAAACTGTAGGACTGTTCTCCCTTCTTTGCAATTGCTCTTGTGTGTACTATATCCCAGGGGTTTTGATTCTCTTCTGTCTGAAACAGTCAGGATTCACTACTGTCTGATAAACACATACTGAAAAGAAATGTCAAATTTTAAAACTTTTTCCATATGGGAAGGGTTTCTTTATTCATCATCTGTGTCATGCTGTTTAAGTTGTAACTTTTTTTCTGTAATACCTTTGGATCATCACCGTTTGGAACATTTATTCCGGGAATGCCCTAGCAGAAAGAAAAATATTGTTTTTAAACTCAATACTGAATAAGAGGAGCCTGGAACTGAAATACACTGTCCTGTGTAGTTGTTTAAACCTGCTACGCAGTTTGGCAAAAGTACAAACTGAGAGGTCTCTCCCATAAAATATAGCTGGGGATTCATCTTCAAAGTTAGGGTATGCCGGAGGACAGCCTTTAGTCCTTTTAATAGGAGTAGAGCTCACTTGAAAGGCAAGGCTGCAGATGAAGAATGATGTGACCTGGGGGTTTATGAGCTTATTCAATAACTCCAATATGGAGCATTGCATTATAATGACGGGAGGACATAGTAAAATGACTGCCTTTTTATTTCCCGCTCTAAGGAACAGCCTAAAAGCAAATGATACAAAAATACAGTGAAATGGAAGATTAATCTAAATCTGTATTCAAATTTATCACCTGAATTTATTATTTGTGGTTTTTAAATCATGCTCTGTCTGAAATACAGAGGCTGTTTGCATTACTCCCAACCATTTAACCTGGTTAAATAAAATCCAGTGTTGACTCTTAGCTTTTGGGCAAGCTGCGCTCCCTTCAGCTCCTGTTGTCCCACATGGTTCATGGGAGGAGCGCTCAGAACTTGAACTGTTAAAACATTCAGGGACCTGTTGGGGTCATGTTCTGAAACAATCTCACAAAACTCTACTTGACTCAGCATGCTTGTGAAGGTGGATTTTTTTAATGCTGTTTTTTAATGTGTTTCTCCAATATGAAACACATTTCTATGCCCCAGTTAGCTAACTCATCTTGCTAGAAATTAGACTTTTACGATCCCTTCGTGCATCATACTGAGGAAGAGGACATGGTAGAGCAGAGTAGAACAGTTACCAAAACATTTGCCAGTCGCCGATATAGAGTCATCCAAAATGTTTGTCTGTACCCTATTTCGTGTCAGTCCTTGGTGTCCCTTTCCCCCCTGCACACACACATACAGAGTATGGGGGAATATGTTTTGCAGGATGACAGTAGCAGCACTGGTAAAAGTCATGTTTCTAACAAGGCTGCTGTAGTTCTGATATTTTTTTGAGAGCCTCTGGGCTTTCTAAGCCTAGAGTAAAGCTAGATGATGATATTGGCACTATTTTAGGCATGCTTGAGTGCCTTCCCCCCACCAACGCATCTTTCAACATGTCTGTCTCAATTTTCCTACTGGCCCTCACTATTCCAGTCCAGCAAGGAGGAACTGGCATGAACACTGGCTTGAAATCCATTTAAGCACACCCCTTACTAGGCTTGAGCAAGGGAAATTGTTGAAGTGTTTACTCCTGGATATATAGCATTTCATGCAAACACAGAAGGATTATTTTCTCTGACTTTGGTCAGTTACCAGTACTGACAGAGTCATACTTTAGCATTCTAGAGGCCTGGGATTCTCCTGTTAAGTGTGACTTTGTCTCCTCTTAGCCCCCTAGTCAGGGTGAACTTTCTTTTTTTGGTCATTGTTTTTTAATTGGAGCTATTTAAGTCGCCCAGGTGGGGTTCTTCAAATGTTGGTGACTATAGATAATCCTGTCTGCATGAGTGATGAAGCAGAAGATGATACAAGTGTATTTCTGCTGTAAATGCCTGTTACCAGTAAATATTCATAAAAAGAAGTTGGTGTTGCAGTCTAATAAGAAAAACAAAGCTAAACACACAGTTGAGCTCATGTGCATTTCATAAAACCGTGTCATCTGATACCACATTCTCTGCAGGGAATCAGTTTGAAGCTTGTTTGTTTCCTAGCATGAGAAATTTCAATGCAGAAAAGTGAGGCTTTGACTGAAGCTCCTCACTAAATAGTTGTAGTTGCAGATGGTCATGTTTGTTCATACTGTATCTGCATTTTTCACTTTCAGACTGGGAAAAGAGAGCTACATTCATTGGTAGGGGTTTGTATTTCCTGGAGTCTTGCCTTTTGTTGGACTGTTTCTTTCCTGTTGAGCTGAAGAAACTTTCTGGAATTCCTCTCCTGTTTGCTTGGTTGGTCTCAACCCTGTCCTGTACTGGACATTCGTGTACTGGACGTGAGAATGGTGCTGCATGTCCTCCACCTCTCCGCCTTTCCCTGGTAGTGGTAGTTCTC
This sequence comes from Ceryle rudis, assembly GCA_033439905.1. Lineage (NCBI taxonomy): Eukaryota > Metazoa > Chordata > Aves > Coraciiformes > Cerylidae > Ceryle > Ceryle rudis. The sequence continues at coordinate 72,800 of JAAGNO010027689.1, forward strand.
ACGCTTAACTGAGCTGTACGCTGTGACGGGTTGCATCAAAGCACTGGAGTTCTGCCCAAATACTCATAAACAAATGAAATACAATGTGGAATATATATTGTGCAAGCTAAAGTAATCAAAAAGGATATTTATTTAAAAAAAAGGGGGGGGAGGGGGAGAGATCCTATTCCACACTTCTGCAGTTGTTGCCTTCCTCCTGAAAATGCACTTGCTTTGTGTCAAGCTCCTCTTGCTTTTAGACATGTGAAAGGGTTGTGTGGTTGTTGATTCTGTTTTGAATTTTTATTTTGAAAACATCCTAGTTTTTAACATAGATTGCCATAACAAAATAGAATCTGTTTCTCTGTATCCTGAGCGCTAAGCTGACAATATTCTTGTCTCAAAATTGCAAAACCGAAGTTTCTCTGCCATGACCAAATTAAGCTTGGGCACTTGCACTACTTCTCTTGCTGTGATGGAAAGCTAGAGGAGAGTTGAGTAGTTGAAGATGAGGAAGCTTTTAAAATAGAGCAGGAAAGTCTCACTCTGGGATACTTTCAGAATTACTGCTGCTTCTGTGTTCCTCAGTAGTAAATAAAGCTTATCCAAATTCATGCAACCTTTTGAAGTGTGAATCAGGCACCTAAAGTGAAGATCCTGCTTCTTTGGGCATGCTGCTAGTCCTTGGGTTTGTGCAGAATTTCTGTAGATATTGCTTCTGTTGTGGATGTAGGAAAAAGTCATTCAGGTTTTCCCAGCCAGTGTTACCTTTTGAAGGCATTACTTTAATGGAATTGCTAGTATTGCCCTTCCCCACCCGGCCCTGAGTGCCTGGAACATGTTGAAGAGTGTGGGTTGCTCTCTGCCGTTTTCCCTTTCCGATGCCGCTATCATGGAAACTGTTTGCTGGCAGCAGATAAGTTTCTATATCTCATTGCCTGTCAAATTCCCTGGTCCATGTGATAAAGCAGGTTCATGTGACGCAGGAGAAGGAAGAGGACAGCATTCATGTAAAGCCTCTGACTGCAGCAGGGGTCAGAAGAGGTTGGTGGGCATCTCCAGAAGGAATTGTAGGGAGTGGGTGCTTCTAAGCATGGGAGAGAAGTGCCAGAGCTCTGGACCTCGCCAAACAAAAACCTTGTCCTTTCTCAGCTGACACAAGCAGGCTGTTAAAAGTTAGTAGTACAGATTATGTTATCAAATCCTGTTAATTATGAATTAATGAAGAACAGCTCTGCAAAAAAGTTGATATAATTACTCAGTAGCTTGTGACATGGTGATTGGATTTTAAGCTCTCTTCATGTGATGCTGGAATTAAAGCTGAAAATGCTGATAAAAATTGCAGACTGACATATTTTAAATCAGTAGGCTTATAACTACAAGATCTAGATTAAATATTGTTTCCAAAAGGTAATATCCTTCTATTTTGCTAGTGTTATAGCTATTAAAAAAGTGGATTTATTTGTTACCCTATCTCTACCACATTGTAGTTCATATTTTTAATTGTTCCTTAGTTTAGGAGTAAATCTGACCCTGATGGCTTAAAAATGCTGAATCTTTGTGTGCATAATAAAAAATGTAGCTGGATGTGTATCAGCCCACCACTGACTTTACAGTGGAGATTGTTGCATTTGTATCCAACCAAGTCTTGTTTGGCTTTATTCAGAAGCTGAATGGAGTGAATGAGGAAGAAGTGTTAGAAATGGAACTTCTTCCACAGTGTTATAAGTCTTAAAACTCTCTCCCACTCAGTATTGATTTAATAATTTCAACAGCCTGTCTTTTTAGGATTTCCCCCCCGCCTTGAACTGTGTTCAGTAATGATGACCTCCTTAGCAAATGTTGATATTTACAAAGTCAGTTTAATAAACATACAGCCTTTTGGTTTTCCCTCTCCTGAAGCTGGATTTACTTAACAGATCAGTTGTAGTAACGTGAGGGGTTTCTGTCTGCTAAAGACCAGTGACTCTCCATAGAAAACAATCTGTTAAATGTGGAACTAGTTTTAAGACTTGGCTTAGTTGAGTACCTTGGCATGTCTGGTTAAACCAATGTCAGTTGAGTTATTTGCAGCTGACACTCTCCTAATTCTGTTCCTTCTAAAGGGCTTAATGCTGTTAACTGAGACTTTCCAACACTACAGTCTCTGCTGGTTATCAGTGTAGAGTGCTAGGAAACGTGGTTTGTGTTGTCCTCGTTAGGCTGAGGAGAGTCTTGGTTGAAGGGGGATGGGGGTAAAAAAAAATCGTGAACGTGGTGTGAGTCGGATTTCTTTATGCTTTGCATTTGGCGACTGGTTTTAGGGATCTACAGTTGCTGCTGTTGCCCTGTGTCTACATCTTGATGTAGAGATACGTAGGGTTTCATGTCAAATGGTTCCCTTTGATGCTTGTCTGTACAACTAATTGGAACAATGCATAATTAGATCTTTTAAAGTTTGATTTATCCATATTTCTGAATTAACAGTAGTGCAGCTACACACATCGCTGAATTGAATGTGTGTATTCTCAGCTAACCAAGGATGGCAATAGAACATTTATACTTAACATAGACTGTAACTTGAGTTAATTCTTTTGATAAGATAAAACAGTCAAGCCTCAAAAATTACAACTTAAAAACAACAAAACAAACCTCTTTGTTTGCATTCTGTTCAAAGTCTTTAAGTATGTGTGCAGTTCCCAAGCCAGCCTTTTGCCTTTGCCAGTCAAAGGTAAGAGTGCTTGTTATAAAGAAGCTGAAGCTGGAAGGTAGTAAAGTGCCTCTCTAAAGACTGTGAATTAGAAGTTGGATAAAATATATACCATCTTTAGAAGACTTCTGACTTGTTCGTTTGTTGTTGTTGCTGCTGCTGATTTTTAAGAGGTAAGGAGGGTTTTGTAGGAGAGTTAGAGAATCCCTTAGAAACAAGGAGGCATCTTTCAAAAGGTGAAGTTTTTGAGGAAAAAAAATAGATGGGGGGAAAACAAAAAACTAAAAACCAAACAACTCTCTCACAAATTAAATTTTGAAGTATAATAAGTCTGGCCAAAAGATATTCTGAGAAACATTTTCCTAAGGATACGAGAGCCTACAATAAGTCATTTAAATTGAATCATTTCAAGTACATCAGAAATGGATGTGCTGCCAGACAGACTGGAGAGCTGATAGATGACTGAAGTGTAAAAGAAGTGCTCAGTGAAGATAAGGTGCAGAATGAAAGCTAAATCACTTGTATCCAAGTTGACTTTCCTGAGAGATTTCACTGCAGGAACTTCACTTCGTGGGTGGTATTCTGAGAATTGGTCTCGCATTGAAATAGTAATAGAAAAGACTTTTAGAACCTAAAAAAAAAAAAAATAAATTCAAATTGCAAGGAGTAGGTAATGTTTACCCAGGAGACCATAAGGTAACTAACTGTATGTGACAGTGCTGACCTGGAAACTGCGATCTGTTACCACTGCAGGATCAGGGGCAGGGAAATACACAAAACCAATTTCAATATATTAAAAGCATTCCAGAAATAGTCAGGGTACCACAGACTAGCAGGTCTGTACAGGCAAGTTGGTATGTTTTGTTAGGAACAAAGACTACACAAATGGTAAACATGTGGTCATGTATTACTTATCTCATGATTCGATGATTCAAATAGATGGTCTTTAGCCTCATGGGGGAACATGTAGTTAATAGTGCATCTTCTCTGTCCTTTCCTTCAGCTTGCTGAGTTGAAACTGCCCGTGCTGTCAAATGCAAAAAAAAACCCCAAACAGACAAGAATTTATTGGGTAATTGTGTACCTTTGTGAAAAATATACTTAATAGCAGAAACAGTATACTACATAACAATTAACTTTTTGTTAAATTATATGGATGTCAATAAATAATAGGTTTTTAAGAAATAGCAGACTGAACTTAACTGTATTGCATCAAGTGCACTAAGTGACCTGCATATAGTCAAAATCTGCGACTGCTGATGTACATTAATTTAGATGAGAATGTTCATTTGGTTTTGGCCAAGTTCTGACCACAAGATGTAGGTGTAGCTTAGCTCATGATGAGTGTGGTGGTGTTGGTTGGTAGGTAGGCTCCTGTGAAATCTGCCAAGTCTGAATTTTCTCCTGTCTTCATACGCTCTTGGCACATGTCAGACTGGCTTTGCATGGCTTTTTTTTTTACATTACTGATTATACCCACTGCTTGGTAGAAGGATACAAAGTGAATAAGGTACAGTGTCATCTTGGCATCAGATACAAAGGTTCAGGAAAAAATGTAATTTGGACTAATAACAGCTTCAAGCAATTTATCCCATGGGTACACTTGAAGGTGTCTGACTTTGCATGTTGACCAAACATGTTTGGTTTGTTTAGTGTTAAAAGTTTGAGTTGGAATGAAACATTCTTTTTCTCTACTAGTTTACCACAAGTGTATGAATTTATGAAATGAAAGAGGAAATGGGCATTTGACAAAACTCACTTTTTCTGCAAGAGAGAAAAATACCTGATTAAAGAAAGAGCTGTTTGATGCACTTGTTTTGATGACATGGAGCTTAGCAGGAAGGTCTTGTGCTGTGAGGATTATTTTCATCTATCCTCCTAAGCAGGAAGAATTTGCATTTCACCAACTGTGTATCAAGTTACTGATGAGCTGTGGTTGTTTGAAAAGTAACGGTGGAGGAAAAAATCCCCAAACCCTTAATATTGATTTGTGAAAAAAATTCTGTACCTTAATTATGGTGAAATAGCTTTAAAATAAAACAGATTTACTAGACCAGCTGAAAGGCTTTGTCCTGCATCTGTCATCTATACACCAATTTTGTACTGAGAAATCAGAAAATGAGGGGAAAGGTTACCAAAGAGGTCAGGTTACTTCCACAGAAGTACTTTCTTTGACCATAGCCTGAAGGACAGATTTGAGGAGATACACTGTAGACAAGTTTATGCTTTTTTCTTTGAAGCATAAAAAAACCACCCAAGTTTTCACCATTCTTATTTTGCACATGCTGTGTCATATGGAAGAAAGCATATGTTTGTAGGTGGGTACTGATAAGCTTGTATGATTTAGAAAAGTATTCAAAAATCTTTTCATCTTCCCTGTAACTTACTGTTGCATATTTGCCATGAATCACTGCAATTCATCCCCACATCATCTAGCAGTCGTGTAGGGAGGTGAGCTTAAATCAGCTTCTACCAAATACGTTTCAGTGCAATACATCTAATACCTCCCACTGCGGTAAACTGCACTGCAGTGACTATAGTGAGGTGCTTGTAGTGAGCTGATGGATGCGAGGGGTTTGTTGTTGCTGTATCTCAGCTTTCAGTGTGGACTGCTAAAGGATTTCTAGTATAAAGTAGTACTTTGCTTATTTAAATGTCATTCTAATGCTGAAATGTGAAGACTTTAGTGCCATGTGCATGTCCAGAAGTGTGAGTTGTGTAATGCATTTGCTAACACTTTCACTCATTTTTCTTTCTTGACAGCAATAATAAAACACAGAAGACAATCTGAGATGTACATTAGCTTCAAGCATTAACTGGGAGCAGGAGGGCAAGCATTATCATTGCTTTAAAACTCTCTTATGGAACTTGTTAAATACCATTTTCTCTTAACCTTGTTTGCTTTATAGTAGTCTCTGTGGACTAACAGTTTCCTAAACAAGTAAATTTGTGTATTGGTCACAGATAAAATTTGAATCTACTATGTTTCCCCTACTCCTGGTCCCCTCACACTTCCTTCTGCTTTATTTCTTTTTTTAATTTATATTTTTCAAGGAATCAAAAATGCAATTTCAGTTACCATTTGCTGTGTTAGCAGCTCCTGCATTTGGTGTTCTGAAAGCTTGTTTGTGCCTGGTGACATTTTCTCACAGTATATTTTAGTCTACACTCACACTGCTGTTGCCAGACCTTGGTATTTTGCTTGTTACCGCTAGGTACTCCTTTTACACTGCGCTGTATCACAGGAGATTAGTATGTAATATGGCCTGTTGACTGGAGCAATGTAAAAGACCACTTCGCATCTGAAGTTAGCAAGCTGTGTAGAAAAATGCACTTACCTGCCACGCTGTGTGAATTGCAAGAAGTTAATGAGCAGGCTCTTGTTTATAAATCCACTATTTGTCTTTTTTTTTTTTTTTTTTCCCTTGGTACTTAAAATAGCAAGGTGATCTTTTATGCGTTTCCTCCGTCTTGCCTGTAGCTTGCTAGTGTTTAAGAGTAGCCTGCATCTGGCATAACTGGAGATGTCTGCAATATGGTTGTCCGCTTGCTGTGAATTCTGTGCCTCTGTTGTACTCACTGTTAAGTTTATGGTGCAGCCAATGAAGTCCAGAAAATTACTGCATCCTAGAAAAAAAAAGACTAATTAAACAATGAATTAAAATATTCTGTATATATCTAAAGTTAGGCAACAAGAATTGCACTCTAGGACCTAATGAATTCATGAACAAAAATGTTGAACATAAATCTATTAAATTTCAGTAGTCCATACATAATATGAAAGATAAATGAAATCTATTACTTTAGGACTTAGGAATTTTCCTGTCAGACTGGGAACTTTTAGATATTGAGCAACTTTGTGTCCGATTCAAATTCTGGGGAGAGAAAAACACTTCCATTGTCCCAAGTGACTTGCAAATTATTTAACAATAAAGTACGAACACCTCTTGCAAGTTCAGCTGTTTACACTTAGCCATAATGCAGTGTAAGTATTTCTAGGCACTATCAAGAACCTTTCTTATTTCAGTAATCATCCCAAGGTATGTGAGAGATGCTGCCTGTTCCTTCACATGGGCGCTTTCTCAGCCTAGGTAAATGCAACTTGCTTGTGTTGTGGCTGAATGTGAAAACGAAGGGTTTTCTAAACCCCTTTTGCATTCTTCTAGTGTGAAGTTCTTTGTGTACCAAGCATGCGAGCTATGCACCACTTAAAACTTCACTACTGCTCACCCGTAAGTCTATTTTGGGATGTAAGTGGTACGCAGGCTTGGAGCCCTTTCTGCATCTGAATTGCAGCCTTATCTCCAGCTTGAAGCATCGTGCCTAAATTTACCTGGTAAATCCTTAAGAGTAGAAGAATTGTAGCTTTATTTCTGAGACACATTTGTGCTTTTAAGCAATGCATGGACCTTATATAGATTTGCTGCACAAGAAGGACTTTGGAGAAGAAGTAAAAAGAAGAAGAGACTAGTTAGGGAATAGTTGTGTTTAGTTAGCCAGTTGGCATACATATACCTGCAAGGTTCACTGGAATGACTTCTATTTGTTGTTCTTAGCTGAGTTTTACTGATGCAGTGAAATTTACTGTTGTCACTTCTGACATTTATCAATATTTTCACTGTCTTCTATTGAAATATTGCTGAAAACAGCCTGAGAAGCAATTTTTAAGTCAATAACTACTGTTTTAATATCCATTGCAATAAGTATGGGAGGAGTGAGTAATTTCTAAACTACATAATTTCTTAAGGCGGCCACAGAACTGTCACAATCCCCTAGTTTGCTGAAATATATTAGGTTTTGAGGTAGGTCTAATAAAGCCTTTACTACTTCTGGGATTTTTAGCTTGAAAACTTTTGCATGTTTTGCTTTTTTAAGTGTAGTTTTGCCTTGTATTACC
>JAAGNO010027689.1:89656-99679 GCA_033439905.1 Ceryle rudis
AAAAAATATTTTTAGTCATAACAATGCAATTGGAAATGAAAGAACAGTGAGCGGAAAAAAAACTTTCAAGATATTCTGCCCCCACTGGTACAATTCCACATACTGCTGAGTGCTTTTACTGCTCAGGTAGAATTGACTCAGGTTATTGTTTGCTAGCACGTGGGGAATTTTGAGTGCTTGTCTCCTCTCAGAAGTATGAACCTATGCTATTTATAGATACCCATGTAAACACTAGCTAGCCTTTAGTATGCTTTGACAGTTCATGCTGTCCTTAAATTTAAACTAAATTAATTCAATTTCCGTACATATCTATTGGTTGGTTTGTTCATGTTTCAAGAAGTACTGCCACCAAGGGCACAAATGTTACTTACTAAAAAAAAGTATCAGCTCTTCTATATGATTATGCAAGTTCCCCTGTGGCTGTCCATGTTTGCAATATTGTGCTTGTTCGTGGGCTTAGATTAATTATCGTAGGAGGTTTTTTTAAATGATTTAACTCAGCTTGTTTGGGCTCATGCTGCTTGTCAACAAAAGGTCTGGGTACTTGCTTGTTGTTCATCTGCTGCTCTGAAAATGAGATCTTCCCTGATCACACAGTGCACGTATTCACTCCTGCCACTTGACTTTGGCTTAAAGTAATGAATAGGTTCAAAACTTGGTACAAAAGTAAAAAAAAATAAAATGTCTTGTGCATTAAAAAAGTTGATATTTAGTTAGAAGGATGTAGGATTTTGATGCTGAGACTGAACACAGGTACAGGTTGCTCATTCCATCTGATCGCAGGGAAATAAAGTCCAGAGTAAGTGTACATAATTAACTGAACTAGTGATCAAGTTTGCAGAACCAAGAGACAAATCTAAATTTTCAATTTTGAAGTGTTTTATGCTTTGCTGCAAGAAGTAGAAAAACCTCTTAGGTGTATAAGACGTTTCCATCTAAGATAGACAACTAACCTACAGCATGAATAGCATTTCCAAACAATGTAGTTTGGAAAGCATTCACAGTTCTGCTGTCACTAATACATGAAGCAACAATTAGTAGTGACTCTTCCTGCATGTTCCATGCAAGGATGAAACAAACAGCTGATTTGGAGTACTTACTGGTTTGGACAATAGTTTGTAATACCAAATGAAAAGGGAAAATGCGCTGTTAGCTCAGGATAGCTGTTGACTCTGGGCAGCTAGGCATGCCCATAACCTGCTGCACCGTTCCAGGAAGGGCCAGGAAGGGATGGATTTGTTCATTTATTTATCTTTGTCTACTTCATGTTTTGTTATTTAGATATCAAATGTACAATTACCAAAAGCTTTGTATCTAGTGTTTCATTAATGTGATAATTAGTAATGATGTAAAAAAAAAAAAATCAAAAAAACTATCTGGAATAGCTTCATCCATTTTAGTCTTCTAGATACCACTAATCTTCTAGTCCAATATCACTTGATTACAAACAGTACTTTGAGTATAACATGAAAATGAACATAAGATGGACATAAGGAAAATGTCTTCAGGTTTCAAATAGCATAACTGTGTAATTGCGCTCTGAGAGACGGGGATTGTGCATCAGGTAGGGATGTTTTTCATTACGAATTCCAGCTTTCTGAATTTGAAGCCAAAAGTCTCAAGAAGTCTGTTGATATAGCACAAGACTCTATATGCTTTTCATCACTTCTTCCTTACTGTTTTGTAGTACTAACTCTAAGTTTTGATAACTTATTGCAGAGTGAGAACACAACACTGATGAGACAGGCAGAAATCAAAATCCTATCACAGCTTGCCAGGGAATTAAAAGAAAACAACCCCACCCCCCCCAACTACCCAGAAATGGCATCTTAAAGGCTTGTTACAATACGTACTGGAAGCATCAGTTGATAATTAAGATTGAAAAGAAAGGAAATCCAGCTATCTCCCTGCGCAAAATAATGCACTAAGTTAGCAAATTTGAACAGCACATCTTAAAACCAGCCAATCAAATCTAAATACTGCCCCTCCTACTATTAGGAAATGAGTTCCAAGAGCGATGTGGTTCATCCATGTCCCACTGTGGCTAACGCAGAGCTCTGGCTGCCCTGGGTTGGTGTTGTCCTGCACAGCATTCCAGCATGTCTGTGGAAGCTGTCATGAATGAGTCCTTGGCAGGCATCTAATCAGCTATTATGCATCACTTGATTAATCAACTCTTCTGGTATTTTCTGGCATGTTCTTACATTAGTACGGATGTCTTTAATTCCTTGAACAACATTAGGTTTTTACAGATCCTTAAAAAAAATCAAAACAAAAAAAACTAAAATACAAGATAACTGAAAGCCATAGAAATGATGTGATTTACTTTGATTCTTCAAGCAGATGTAACTTGCATAGCCTCAGACATTTTTTTGTCTTCAGTAATTTTTTTCTAGTATAAACTGAAGTACCTTGTTTACCTAGGGTAATTTCCACAAGTTAATTTTTACAGCAGTTGGTAATTGATTTTTAAATTGGTTGGTTTTGATTCATAATAGTATAAATTTGGCCCCATGTTTCTCTGAACCCTGGTCCATGGGTAATGTGTCTGATACTTGTGTTCAGTGTAAACATAAGTAAGTTTAATTGTAAACAGGCATATACCATTTTCAGGCCACGTTTACAAATGAGCTTTGGAAATTCAAATAAAAACTTCAATATTTAATGAATTTTTGCATACATTATATTGAAATAGCTTTATCCAAGAGAAGATCCATTTAATCTATTTATTGGCTTCAGAATAGTCTTGAAATGACAAATAAAATAGAAGTCAAAACTGGAAGAGTTGTTTGGGGAAGGACAGTCTTTCATGCTGCACAAGTGACTGATCAGAGACTGCAAGTGTCCTCAAGATTATAACTGAGGTCTTCCCAACTGGACATCTTAGTTACTGGTGCTGCAATTCATTCAAGTGCCTCATTTGTGGTTTCTCTTAGAGGAGAAACAAAAACTTTTCTTCACTTGCATGACAGTTCTTTAGTAGAAAACAAGTGTCTTCTGAAGCTGGCTCTGGTAGATGGTGTTCGTGTCACACTGGCTGCTAAGAAGCTCTGTCCCTGGTACATTGGTCCAGCTGCTGCTTAGGCATGAAATTTACTCACACATCATTTCAATCTCAAAGAGGTGTTCAATGCCAGGCTGGTTTTCCATTCTAGAAATGACCATCACAAAAGTTTGCAAGTCCCCAGGATTTTGTGTAACCCATTAGGATCACTATCCATGCTCTGTGATGCTGGAGTGGTTTGTTGTCAAGCGTCTTATTTTATCCAGACTTTTGGTGCTTATGAGTGATGATGGAGAAGGAGAATTATGGAATAAAAGTAAATAATTTGTTTGCATTGGAAAATAATAGTAACCTAATTATGAAATAGTTTATATATATTCTGCTTTTGACTTTTACAAAGTTGCGCTTTCTACTGTGCTTTATGCTGACTCACCCTACCCCTCGCTGCATGTCCTAACAAAGCTGTTTTAAGTCTTCAACGCTTAGAATCATAGAATGTTTTAGGCTGGAAGGAACCTCTAGAAGTCATCTGGTCCAACCTCCCTACCTAAGTAGGGACATCTCTACCTAGGGCAGGTTGCTGAGAACCTGACCTTGAATGACTCCAGGGATGGGGCCTCCACCACCTCTCTGGGCAGCCCATTCCAGTGGTCTGTCACCCTCATATTAAAGAACTTTTTTCTAATATCCAGTCTAAGTCTATCCTTTCCTAGCTTAAAACCATTGCTCCTGGTCCTGTCATTACAAACCCTTTTGAATAGACTTTTCTCTGCCTTTTTATAAGCTCCCTTCAGGTACTGCAAGGTCACTATAAGGTCCCCCCAGAGCCTTCTCTTCTCCAGGCTGAACAGCCCCAACTCCCTCAGCCTGTCTTCATACAAGAGATGCTCCATTCCCCTGATCATTGTGGTGGCCCTCCTCTGGACACACTTCAATATGTCTACATCCTTCTTGCGCTGGGGGCTCCAGAACTGGATGCAGTATTCCAGGTGAGGTCTCACCAGGGCAAAGTACAGGGGCAGAATCATCTCTCTTGATCTGCTGGCTACAATTCTTTTCATGCAGCCCAGGCTGTGATTTGCCTTCTGGGCTGCAATTGCACATTGGTGGCTCGTATCCAGCTTTTCATCCCCCAAGTCCCTTCCCACAGGACTGCTCTCCAGTATATCCTCTCCTAGCCTCTACTGATAATGCTGGTTGCCCTGGCCCAGGTGAAGGACCCTGCACTTGGCCTTGTTGAACCTTATAACATTCATCTGGGCCTGCCTATCCAGGTCCCTCTGGATGGCATCCTCTCCCTCTGGCATATCAACTGCACCCCCAACTTGGTATCATCAGCAAACTTGCGGAGGGTGCACTCAATGCCATTGTCAATATCATTAATGAAGACATTAAACAACACTGGTCCCAGCATAGGACCCCGAGGGACACCATCTGGACTTTGAGCTGTTGACCAACTCTCTGGATGCGACCGTCTAGCCAGTTCGTTATCCATTGAACAGTCCACCCATCAAACCCATAATTCTCCAACTTAGAGATACGGATGTTGCGGGGGACTCTGTCAAAAGCCTTGTAGAAGTCCAGATAGATGACATCCATAGGCCTATCCTTGTTGACTGATGCAGTCACTTCATTGTAGAAGACCACTAGGTTGGTTGGGCAGGACTTGCCCCTAGTAAAGCCATCCTGACTACCTAGGATTACATCCCTGTCCTCCATGGGCCTTGTTCAGGACATGCTGGCTGCTCCTCTGGGCACATCTGCATCTCTCTGTGCTGTGGTTAAGTCCAAAATGACCCTTTGACTTCAGACGGGCTTACTTGAAATTCAGTGGCAATGTGCCTGCTGTGTATGATCAGGCCTGGGCTTGGCTGGTATCATTTGTCTCACACTTTCATTGATCCATAAAATTACTATTTTAAAATTACAATTAAAACTCTTAACACAACTCTAACATTCCCACTATGCCTGTTCTTCGTATGTGAAATCAGTATATGCAGTTGTATTTTGTCTAAAACATCCTCTGCTTTTCACTATAACTATCGTCAATCAGCGGTTTTGAAATGCTGCTGTTTTCTGTTTAATGTGTGGAATGTACGTACAGGTCAGTAAAACGTTACGGTACCTTTTTTGAAAAGCTAGGAAACTTATTTTGACATGGTCAAGCTGATGTTGGTGTATGAATATGACTTGTCTTATTACTCCTTATTTCAAATTTCTAGTGGAGTGATTCACAGATCCCAAGATGAACCGGAGGGAATCGCGCAGGGTGTGGTGTACAATATAAATAAAGATACAAGCTGTCCTAAAGACTTTATGATCGAAGGCCTGGCACAATTTCATCTTTTCTTCAAGTCTCCAGTTACACATGTCCCCACTGAGATTAGCCACTGGACAGGCTTTCCATTCCCTGCTTACGAGTTACAGAGGGCGTTAAGCTGCGGTTCTGTATGGTCACTGAATGGCAGTGGTCTTAAATGGGGTCTATGCTGAGCTGGTGGTGGTGGTGGTAAAGGTCAGGATTTGATGTGAAGAGGAGGAACTCCAGGGGTTTGGGCTATAATAAGGTTTGGCTGCGTGCTGCCATACATGAGATTGGTCGTTCGCGTGAACATTTGTAAAATTCAGCAGTTGTCTTGTGTCGATCATCTGGGTTGCCCACCATCGAAGCATCTGACCCTGCAGCAAAACCCAGGAGGCAGCTGTTTTGGCCATGACATTTCTCAGGATAACCACACTGCTATAAATCAGGAAGGCTTTTGATGTGCCCTGGGATCAATAAGAGTTTTCCCTGCTATCTAATGTCACGCATTGTACTGGTGACAGAGGAGATTGCCGGGAGTAGCCCTTCTTACTCCCAACGGTGCTTTCCAGGTTGGTGTAAATCAATGGGATTTTTTAAAAACTGTTTACATAACAAACTTGGTTATTCTACTCCGTAACTCTGTGTTGATCTGTGTAAAGAGCTGAATTGTCTTCCTCCTGCATCTATGCAGTTCAGAGGCAGACCAAGAAAAAAGTCCCCAGAGGAAGCTAGAGGCTTTGCATCACAAGAGAGGGAGAGGAAGAGCGTTGCAAAATGTGAAGGGTTTTGACTGCAACCAGCTTTTCTAGTTACGTGTTTTTTCTCACAGTTAATTTTGTAGTTTGTATTGCGGAGGAACCTAGGTTTCATCCTTTTCAGAGGATTTCGAGTGACTTTTTCAGCCATTGCTTGTTGGTGTGTGGGGGTTATGTGTTTGCGTACTTTCACAGCTTAATATGGATAAGTCCTAGCAGAACGTAATCTTTTAATTTAGCTCTCTGTTGTCTACTGACTTGTGAAATGGTTTTAGGTAACTTAGCTACAAGGGATTATGTAGATAAGCAGAGCGAAGTCTTCTAAGGAAAAAAAAAAAAGTTAAATTGTCTTAAAGTTCTGATATATTGAAAAATGCTGCCTTAATTTTTCATTACCACAGTCCCAGATACCTCTGAAACTGGATTAATTCAAAACTTCATCTTTCTCTTTTCTGTCACTTCTCTACTCTGTCCCTTTGCAGCATGAATATAGAGAGGTAAAGAAAACCAAAAGTTGAAGCTGCTTCGGTGCTGCAGCGTTTGCATTTCATCAGAATCCTTAAAACCAAAAGCGGAAAGCAGTTATTCCTACTGAATACTGATATTTGTCATATTATAAAACCAGAAATGAAGACATAAAGCTGAAATGCACATTTGGGGTTAAAGCTCCCTGATGTTATTTTGAGGAGTTCCCTGATTTAAATAAGGTCAGACACAATCTGATTTTTGCTCTGCAAGTAGAGTTCACTTGTCTCCCTTATTGACACTAACTCCACAGGGTATCAGTGTTGGGAATGGGTAAATACGGGACATTAATTCCCAGTAAGTGCTGAGATCACCGATGCTGAGAGCACTGATGCTGAGATCATTTTGAAATATGTAAATATTTGCCAAATATTTATTGCAGGCATCTGACCACTTTTAACATGGGTGGGTTTATGGAGTCATCTGTAAAAGAGGGGTAACAGTACAGGGTCAGCAAGAGCAGAAATGCACTGCCAGTCTGGGAGAGCTTGTCAGGGCTGTGCTTGACCCACGAGCCAGCTCTCTGATGTGAGCAGCACTGCTGAGAGCTGCTCAGGTGCGGCCTGGACCTTCCTGCAGTCCCACAGCCTGTTGGCATGCTGAAGTTACACACACGTTCACATGTTTTCATCAGCTAGAACTACTGGTTAGAGATGATCGTAATAGGTATTATCTTAACATACCTTTAAAAGTGACTAAACTTAGAGAATAAAGTATGCGTCCATAATGTCTAAGCTTTGAGGTGGCATGAGGAAAGAACCAGTGCTTTTATATTCATTTATATTTGCGAAAAGAAAGCACTTTCAAGAGGGGATGTGATTGAATTTCTGCAGGTCGAACACTCCTGCTGCCTGTGAGCTGGCCGAGGGTGGTCAGGACTGAATGCTACCCCCAGAGCAGTGGCACTGCTGCCATCGCTGTGCTGGTTGGCACTGCACTGGCTTCTGCACTGACATCCATCTCATTGGCAGAAGTGTGAAATGTTGTACAGGAATACAGCTCCAGAAAGCTTGCAACTTGAAAATTTGTGGCTATTTGTGCTGCTCTGGTCCTTACTAAATCCTTACTGACTCCTTATTAAATGAGCAGAAAAGTGTTCAAGAAAGGGAAGTAACTTCATTTCCACTGTTGTCATTCGGAGCATTTGTACTTTGTGTGAGAACAGCTTTTTGCACATGCCATAGGGAGAGGTTTTCTTTTTCATGGCAGCTTCTGTACACCTCCTGAGCTTTCCCTGACAGTGAGGATGCTCTTCCCAGACAGCAGGCTTGCCTTTGGATACCAGCAGGTTATTTAAGCTTGGTGTTCGGATACTTTTGAGTTACCTCCTATCCTGAGCATGAAATATTAGTTTAATGCTGCTATAGAAAACCAGCTTAAACCAAGAGAAATTTACTTGCTCCTCATAGAACTCATTTTTACTGTACATTTTTATGAACTTTAGTGCAATAAAGAAAACAAAAGTGAAACAGAGAAAGAGTGTCGGTGAGATAGGATTGACATGCTTTTCAAGTCTAGCGAGTGCAGAAACTATTTACCATTTAACAAGAAATTTCATTTATTAGCTATTCTGGTGTTTTCACTCAATTTAAGAAGGTAGGTTTTTTAAATTGCCTTAAAAATAGTCCTTGTCCGTGGACTCCACACCATTTCATAGGACCAGTCACTCTGTGTACTTAAGTAGAGGTGACAATTATCAGCACTCCAAAGTGCAGCTTCATGTTCTTTCAAAAGATATGCATACACTTCTATAGGTAAATAAAACTTATATGTGCAAAATATAACTCGGCTTTGAAACTGTTTTCAGTAAATTGCAGTGAACCGGGTACTTATTAAAAATAACAAATAAATATCAGGAGGAAACATGACTACCAAAGAGAAAATTTTAATTTAAAGGAACAAGTTTAGGGAAAGGGAAAAAAACAAACCCGTGTGGTATCTGTGTGTGACTGACCTCCTCTTAAAGCGAGGTTTTAGTGACACAGTCTATAGTGAATTCATAGTGAATAATCAACATGTGACATAAATTCTCCCCTTACCACTCTTGACATTTCAGCATTTTCTTGTGTTTCTCGTGGTGCAGCTGCCCTCTTCCTGGTGCAGTGCAGGAGGACCTGTGTGCATCATTTCACCAACAAACTGTGTATTCCTCTTCTGTTCCTTCTCTGTAACCAGTTCGCTTGTCTGACTGGGTTTATTCCAACTTGAATGTTTTGTGTAAAGAACAGTATAATCTCAAAATATTGTCTGCAGAACCTTGACAATTGGCTGGTAAAACATGAAAACATCATTTTATGGAGTGAAGCAAGGAAGCCCCTACCCTGCTGACTACTCGAGGGTCACACAGTACAGCTATGGAAACAGGCCAGTTACATACAGCCTTTTTTCAGCACAGGAGGTTCAATGCTGGGCAAGATGGAGCTTGAATCTGAACTCTAGAGGTTGTGCTTTTGAGACTGGATTTGTCTTTTATCACACTCTCACCCAGAAAAGGATAACTGGATAATTCCCTCCTCAAGGGTTCTTGCCATGACTAAAAACTGTGACTCAGCAGTGAGGGGAATAGCAGAATGTGAATGACTGAAGTAGTTCAGGTCTACAGTGTTAAGCATACAAACTCATTTGCAAGACGTAACTCATGCAAAGAGCATTTATGGCCATGTGTTAGAGCATATTGGCTACGTCAAACCATCATCTTAGACTTGTGTGGTTTTCTTCCCCCACTGCGTGCGCTGCAGTGTTGGCAGGCTGGCCTGCAAGTGTGGAGGTGCAGACTGCACCTGCTGCAGGCTGGGTGCGTTATAAGGAGCCTTCCTTAACAGAGAAAAAAATGTCACATCTTCAGTTAAAGGTGAATGTATAGCCCTCATATCCTGGCTGGCTGTCAGCAACCCACTATATAATACCACCTTTTGATTGTAAAGAGTAGCTGGCTCAGTTCCAGTTTATACTGACTGCGAGGTGCATATCTTGAATATTTATGTTGGCTTTAATATTGTACCATATAACTGGACAAAAAACAATGCTTTAGATTTAACACAGGCACAAAACCAAGATTTAAATATACTCAAGTTCTTATTTCTTAGGAAAAGCATGTACTGCCACCACGTAGATTCTTTAATGTGGTGTGTGAAAGGAGGTGATTATTTTATTAGCTTACTCTGCTTAAAAGCATAAGGACTTAATTTAAATATGCAACTCTGTATTAGGGTATTTGATTTGTAACCAGTTTGGGCTATAGTATGGCAAATTTTTTTATGGGTGCATTACTACTGGAAGAAGCAATGTTAGACACTCCTGTATCATCACTCTTTGCTTCAACAAACATTTGTGTAAATACACAGTTAACTGGCTGAGGGAACTGATACAGCTGAAAATAATCCATTTTAAAAAATGAAAGTGTTTTTAATTAAAAAAAAAAAAAACAAAACAAA